>CANNZV010001166.1:0-48484 GCA_947561585.1 Caprella mutica | reverse complement strand
GATGAACTGTTGTAATTTTGGATTACGTATTGTCTTTTTCATTTTATGACGCTAGTCGCAGTTTTAGAGGATAGCGCTAGAGTTATGCTTTTCAACTCCAAGGTCTTATATTTTGTGTAGGTAGACCGGTGCTTGTGTTCCTTTTCACAACATTCACGGAGTTGCTTTTTCTCCATCAATGAACATCGTTACAAACGGTGGTAGGTGACTTTGTTCATGGAGCCACTCTTCTTTCTGACTGCTTCTTCCAGTCCCTTGTATTTAATTTATTTTTGTCATCAGAGATACGACCTTTGGTAGCGGCGCAGACGTTAAAACCCTCACTACAATCATTAATTTCCCCATTCAGCCATCATTTTCCCCCAATTCTGACAGCTGGTTCCTCCATTCTACCAGATTTCCCCCATTATATCAGCTGTTTTTCCCCCATTCGACCAGCTTTTCCCTTGCTCTGCCTGCTGTTTCCCTCATTCTGACAGATTTCCCCCCCATTCTAACCATTTTACCCCTATTCTGTCAGCTTTTCTCCCATTCTACCAGATTTTCCCCCATTCTGTCAGATTTCCCCCATTCTATCTGATTTTCCCCCTCATTTTATCTGATTTTCCTCACATTCTACCATTTTCCCCCCCCCATTTTAACAGATTTTCCCCCATTTTCCCCCATTATTCCAGCTTTTCCCCATTCTGCCTGCGTTTCCTCCCCAATTCGACCCGATTTCCCCTCATTTTAAATGATTTTCCCCCATTCTGCCAGCTTTCCCCCATTCTACATGATTTTCCCCCATTCTGCCAGCTTTCCCTCATTCTATCATTTCCCCCATTCTACCAGATTTCCTCCCATTCTATCTGATTTTCCCATATTATACCATTTTCCCCACCCCCATTCTGCCAGCTTTTCATTCATGCTACCAAACTTTTCCATCATCCTGCCAGATTTTCCCTCATCCTGCCAAATTTTCCATCATCCTTCCAGATTTTCCATCATCCTGCCAGATTTTCCCCTATTCTACCTGATTTTCCCCATTCTGCCTTGGAGACCCCCCATTCTATCTTATTTTCTCCCATAATTTCCCAATTCTACCCTGATTTTCTTCCAGATTTCCTCATTCTACCTGATTTCCCTCCAGATATTTACCATTCTAACCTTATTTCACACAGATTTCCTCCAATCTACCTGTTTCTCCCCATCCTGTCAGCTGTTTAATGGATTTTTTTCTGTTGACAATATTATGATGTGCTTACCCATGTAACGAATAACGATAAATGGATGATAAGTTACATATATGACGATATTTGCTTTCAACATGTCGATAATTGGAGTTTTTCAGATATAATATTGATTCAATGTAAATTAATTTACACTAAACGAATAACATAATACTTTATATGGTTTAAAAAATTTGATTTGTTATCTTTTAGTTGGTTCTGTCGTGATGCATTGCAGAAAGGAGAGTTAAACAATAATAATAGTTTTTGAATAATAATTCAAGTTTTTCAATAATAATTGAGGGAAACCTCTTGAGTGGCCGATAAATGGCAACTATACTTTTACTTATTTTCCTTTTAAATTAATGACTATTTCAATAAACCAACATTGTTAGAGCTAATAATTTTTAGTGCTAGCTATTTCATCTATAAAAATAACTTGCATAGTTTCAGTTCAGTGAAGAAGATTTGTTTACTGTTTTAGATGCACCGCACGAGTCTGTTTTGACGAGTTGTTTAATTTCTTAAAAAGGGCCGTACCCACGCAGGTTTTCTTTGGTCTTTCCACCTGACTTTTTGCTAAGCTCCTCCTACTTTTTCCACGAGACTTAAGGGGACAGTCCCAGGTTTGTAAAAACAGCTACGGCTGTGAAACTTTGTACACATAATTATATAAAATTGAATTTAGTTTTAGTTTATGAAAAAATTTCGATTTGACGAGTTTCGAACGAGTAACACGAGTTTTAAACCAATTTGAAAAAAAACGTATTACTCCCAAAGTTTTGAAAAGGGCCGTACACACGTAGGGTTTTTTAAGTCTTTCCACCAGACTTTTTGCTAAGTCCTCCTACTTTTTCCACGAGAATATAAGAAAAAACGATATAATTGTTATTTATTTCAGTTGGTATCCATGATATATGCAGGTATCACGGATACCAACTGAAATAAATAATTATTATATCGTTTTTTCTTATATTCCTGTGGAAAAAGTAGGAGGAGCTTAGCGAAAAGTCTGGTGGAAAGACTTAAAAAAAACCTACGTGTGTACGGCCCTTTAGGGTGCAGCGGTTTTTTGTTCTCGATACTTCTATGAATGCTCTACAACATGTAGCAAACAAAATTCTGATTTTAGAATTTATTGGCAACATATTGTAGAGAATTCATAGGATCATTGAATGCAAAAAACCGCAATGCCGTAACTTCAAAACTTTTCAAAAATAGCTATCAAAAATGAATACGAAATATACAAAATTTGCAATTATTCAAGAGAGCAATAATAATGGAAAATAACAAAAAAAGATAAAAATACAAAGTAAATGTTTTTGTGTTTGCCACTAAATCCCCTAAGAGCCAGGCAACCCCGGTATTGTCCACTCGAAGGTGGGGGTGTCATCAGGCGCCACCTGACACACTGTGGTAAAGTTCAACACAAAAGAACAAACAACCAAAATCAACTAGTCTATCGATATTTTTTAGCAAATTTTTGCTCCATTCATTTCTTTACCTTTGAGTCTCACAAATTCTTATATTTTTCTTTTTATAAAGGACTGCCAGTAAAATTGTTTCTTTAAACTTTTTTAGTATAATGCATATTACTATATTATATTTATCTCAACATAATAGCTACCTATTAAATTAATGCCTTTATTTTCTTTATTATAGCGCAATACATAGGGTACCTACGTATTAATAACTTAACTTAAAAACTTTATATAATAGCTAAGCCTAAACTACATTCGTTGAGTGGATTAGATTAACCATTAAATCAAATGAAGTGAAAATAATCTAGGTTAGTTTACTAACTACGGTAATAAACTACCGAAAAAATTAACTAACCAAATTACTTAACTAACTAATGTAGGTAGGTAGTTTCCTAGTAATTAATTAACCTAGGTAAAAGTAACTAACCAATGTAAATAGTAAATAACTAACCTATGTAAATAGTAAATAACTAACCCAGGTAATTAGTAACTATAACTAACCTAGGTGGTTAATAGTTACTAACAAGTAACTACCTAGGTTAGTTACATAGTTAAAAAAAATGGGGGAGGGCTTATGTCGCCGATGAGTAGTTAATTGCACATGTAAATCCACGAGATTCAAAAGTCAATTCACGTGTGGACGTGATTGACTTTTGAATCAAAAGTCTGGTGGAAAATTGGAGAAAAAAGTCTGGTGAAAGGACAAATAAAACCCTGCGTGTGTATGGCCCAAAATTACAGCTTCAAAAAGAATCTTTGAAAGTCAAGGAAATGAAAAAAAAACTTTCATAACACTTCGCTTAAAATGGAATAATTATGAAAAAGCAAATATAGATTCATTTATTTAGAAAAGACAAATTTCTATAAACAATTCCTACGACCAAAATAATAAATATGATACACTGATTATTTAACAGGGAAACTATAGTAAAAAAAATGTGCCAAAAATCATTTCATTCAGTCCAAAAACAAAATTAATTTAATTACAACCTTTATTTGTTATAATTACGAACACACGCACACACAACATGCGTGTTTCAGTTGCACACGCAAGAGATTTCCAAGAAGAACTTGCATGTAAAAACATTTATTGCAGCTATATTCCATATTTTTAAATGACAATTTGACAGAAACAATGTTTTTTTCAGTCTAACTTTTGAATTAATTAAACAAATGAATTTATTTAATATAGGTAGTATCATCAACATAACATACTTTTACTTTAAAATCATTCAATGAAATTAAAAATATTCAGAAAAACTTTCTAACCAGGTTATTAGGTTTACCAAAGATTTGAATATTAAATTGCCAACAAAATATGATAAAAATTACCTTTTATTATCAAAGTATTTAATAAACACCTAGTATTATTTGACCATTCAAAACTCCATGTATAGGTTAAACATTTTTCCATTGTTATATGTTCTGAAAACTAATTAAATGTCCTCACAGAAGTATATCATTAATATATACAGGGGTTCAACAAAATGATTGAAATATTGTACTTTTTGCTAGCTACTTGTATCTAATAAATCCGCTTTCATCCAAAATTTAGATTCAAGTTTCATTGTGCTGGTGTCTATTCACTGTGAATAGGTTGTTCTTGCAACACAATTGTACAGTTTCCATTTAAATCGAAATTTATTTGATATTTAGGTGAAATAAATACATGACCTAGTTTAATGATTCAGAAAAATGGCACAAATAGTTGGTGATTGAATGGCAGGAGCTTCGATCATTAAAACTGCTGAGCTTTTATATTCTATGACACAATTTGAAAAACAACTAAAGACTTCCAACAATTTGAGCAACTGAAGTTAGTCGGCAATAATTAAATCTTAATTTGAGGAAAAACAAGCAAATAACAGTGACAAAGACGTGTGCAGAGTTAATCAGCATCCAAACAATCCAGTTCCAACCCGGACAGTTTGATGGTTTTGGCAGCCATATAGTGGAAGTCTCTTGGTTAAATTGTTGCCTTGCATGGTAGAATCAACTGCAAAGATTAGCTGGACATTTCGGACGACCATGAGCATCCAATGTATCTAACTCTATTTTCTGAAGATGACTGCATCTTCAAATACGATAATGCTCTGATACACACAGTCCATATCATTAACAATTGGTATACAGAGCATGCAACTGAGCTAGAACACATGGTATAAGCACCTCAATCTCACGATCTCCATATCATTAAGCATTTGCGGTGTATACTCGAGCGACAAGTCGGTAATAGTTACCCTCTACAGCAGGTTTTGATGGAAGATTGGATGAAAATTCCAATAGAAGAAGTCAGGAAGCTTTAGAATTCCATTCAGAAACCTATTGTAGGCTAAACTCCTTATTAAATAAAGTTTCTCCAAATTTAACCAGTAGTGTTCCAATATTTTTTCAAACCCCGCTATACAACATGACAACACTAGTGTAAGTACAGCAGAATAAGAGGCCGTAATTTCACTTATCAAACGAAATGGCAACATAAAACTAAAAAGAGTAATTGCAAAATTGTACAAGAGGGCAGTTTTAGAGGGGTTTGTGAGATGAATTTGTAAATAATTTAGTACCTAACGCATATAGTATCATTAACATTTTAATGACTATTACACAAGTGATGTAATAACTAGTAATGTCAATTAGAATTATAACACAGCCAATAGTCAAACAGAAATTCTAAATTAACTCTCTTTCTAATATCATAAATCCTTACTATAATCATCCAATAGAAGGAAGGTATTACTTTATAATCATTAAAATGTCTAGTTTGATAGTGCTTTATAAAATGGTGCTATTTGCAGTGACATCTTGGAACATTCAGGTGAAACAACTTGTTTCACAATGACGCAACTTGTTTCACAATGACGCAACTTGTTTCACAATGACTCAATTTGTTTCACAAAGACGCAACTTGTTTCACAATGACTCAATTTGTTTCATAAAGACGCAACTTGTTTCACAATGACTCAATTTGTTTCACAAAGACGCAACTTGTTTCACAATGACTCAACTTGTTTCACAAAGACGCAACTTGTTTCACAATGACTCAATTTGTTTCACAATGACTCAATTTGTTTCACAAAGACGCAACTTGTTTCACAATGACTCAATTTGTTTCATAAAGACGCAACTTGTTTCACAATGACTCAACTTGTTTCACAAAGACGCAACTTGTTTCACAATGACTCAAGTTGTTTCACAAAGACGCAACTTGTTTATATTGAAATGCAAAATAATTAAGTATTTAAGTATTAATATTCATGTTTCAAACTGCTATGACAAAATATTAAACTCTTGATGTCTCTGTATAATAATTTAGTTATTGCAAGGTAATTTGCTCTAGAAACACCAGCAACAGATTAATGCATCATGAAAAGAGAGATGCCATTCGTTGATAGCATGAAGTAGGTATTGCTAATAATAAATGAAAATGTAAATGACAGCTTCCTGATATAAAAATGAAATGTAATGTGGTAAGAGATATAGGTTATTAGACTAAGTCTGATTACATTGTCTTATACTTTGTTCCAAATGATCATTAGTTCCCTTTTAAAGGTATTCGTAGCTCCCTTTGATTAAGATGCAATGAATTGTGATATTTAAGGTACTTGTGACATGTCAACTGAATTAATTATTTTCAATTTAGAAATGGCAGCAGTGATATAAGAAATGAAATACATTGTACTCCCCTCAATAAAAACACAGTTCGACCTGACATTTTGTTCAACAGCTAATGTTAATTACTAGGAAATAGTTTTCCCTAACAAGTGAGTGAGTGGGTTGTTCTACTTAGTCTTCTTTTCCTCTTCCCCTTTACTCTCCAAAGAGAAGGGGGGAATTCTACACTCAAACACCACTCCATCCTCTCTCTCCATCTTGAAAGTACCCCTGCAAAAAGAAAAATGTCAAATACATGAAGAATCAGTCAATAAATTAGCATTCATCACTATTACATAACTAATTAGCTAAGGCCTGTACCAATACTATCGGTACTCGTTACAGCTATTGGCCATTTTTTTTAGGTAACAGATTACTAAAATAAAGTATCAGTACTCGTTTCAGTATCAATTATGGTATCTGTACTCGTTTCAGTATCAATTATTGTATCTGTACTCGTATCAGTACCAATTATGTTATCTGTACTCGTATCAGTATCAATTATGGTATCTGTACTCGTATCAGTATCAATTATGGTATCTGTACTCGTATCAGTATCAATTATGGTATCTGTACTCGTTTCAGTATCAATTATGTTATCTGTACTCGTATCAGTATCAATTATGGTATCTGTACTTGTATCAGTATCAATTATGGTATCTGTACTCGTATCAGTATCAATTATGTTATCTGTACTCGTATCAGTATCAATTATGTTATCTGTACTCGTATCAGTATCAATTATGTTATCTGTACTCGTATCAGTATCAATTATGTTATCTGTACTCGTATCAGTATCAATTATGTTATCTGTACTCGTATCAGTATCAATTATGTTATCTGTACTCGTATCAGTATCAATTATGGTATCTGTACTCGTATCAGTATCAATTATGGTATCTGTACTCGTATCAGTATCAATTATGGTATCTGTACTCGTATCAGTATCAATTATGGTATCTGTACTCGTATCAGTATCAATTATGGTATCTGTACTCGTATCAGTATCAATTATGGTACCTGTACTCGTATCAGTATCAATTATGGTATCTGTACTCGTATCAGTATCAATTATGGTATCTGTACTCATATCAGTATCAATTATGGTATCTGTACTCGTATCAGTATCAATTATGGTATCTGTACTCGTATCAGTATCAATTATGGTATCTGTACTCGTATCAGTATCAATTATGGTATCTGTACTCGTATCAGTATCAATTATGGTATCTGAACAGCCCTGAACTAAAGAGAGGAAAAAAGCCCAGACATTCAAGTGGACACTCTGTCAATTGTTTCTCACCACATGTGTCCACTAGGACTCTGGAGGGACACATGAGAGCTGTACTGGAAGGCAGGGTCAGTGCGCGTTAACTGGGGCTCTAACCCCACCACGCCTCTCCCTCTCACCGTCTCTAAGGTACCTTTGGAGGGGATGAAAATGTTATCATAAACTTTGATATAAGGTATAGTGCTATCAAATATTTACTTTTCTACACTAATATTTATATTCTATTTCAGTAAGCAACGTTATTCTTATTACATCCACAGCTTTACATGCATTTCAAATGCATACCCTGGGAATAATGTAAAGGATTTAGTGCTATTACAAATCAGAGAGAAGAAACGCTACTAGGAATTTTCACTACGGGAAAATTCGCAGTCAGAATTTTTGCAGCCAAAATTTTCGGAAAATTCTCCATGAAGAAGAAATTATAGAGGATATAACTATTGAAACACCTTTGAGTATTGATAAAAATAGCTATAGGTAATGATAAAGATAAAAAATTTATTAAATTAAAACACAGGTAATTTTTTTTTAGAAAATTTCATAAGAATTTATTAATGTAATAGCTATTATATATCTGATATACCTGAAATGCTTAAAATTAATGTTAACTGTTTAGTGTTCAAATATAATAATATATGCAAGGATATTTTAATCATTAATCATATACTTTTATGTAACGAGAGGTCGCTGCATAACATTTGGAGAGTTTGGATTGGTTGACTAAATGGTTGAAATTAATTTTCTTGTTAAAACTGTTCAGTGAAAAAGAAATAAGGTCACTTGTGATGGTCAGATGTGTTGCGGCTAATCTTAGTCGGTTCGCATCATTTCCCCTTCAAAGTGTTTGTGTTTCTGTTTGATTTTAAGATAAGGTCGAAGCTATATGGCCTTTCAAATCATTGTAATATTATTGATGGTTTCATACCTAGATACCTAATAATTGATTGTGTTGATTTAGTCGGTACCACATTGCACGGTTTACCTCTTATAAGAATGATTGTGCATGGCACAAATATTTCAAAGTCACTGTTTATAATGCTATACAGTAGCGGACAAAATATAAGGGTAGGCAAAAACAAGTTATCTAAATCTTTAATTTCATAAAAAGTACAAAACACACATTATTGACACGTATATTCATATAGAACTCATATGTATTCGTATGAAATTTCAAAGCATTTGGACAAATATTCTATGAATAGTTCCATATTTTACTTCAAACACTAAATTTCGCTCTGGTCAAAAGTTAAGGGTAGCCATCATAAACTTTGAAATATTCGCGGATATTGGCAATTAACTTAATAATTTGTGAATAGCTAATTCTTTGCTATATCACTTCAATACATCTTTTACCACAAAATTCTACAAATTTGGCACAATACGAAGGAGTTATCCATCTTCTATTCATCGTCAAGAAATGTTCACAATTCTTCCACATTTCTTGTGTTTCTTCTCTGAGTACAGTCTCCAATTATTATCCAAACATTCTCCATTTGATTGAGGTCAGGACTTTGTGAAAGCCAGCTCATTTGAGCAATTTCTTCATCTTCTAATAGAGTCGTAACTTTTTTATCTGAGTAGTAGGGTACGTTGTTCTGCTTGAAACTCTGTGGTTGAGGGTTAGCTGCTTGTTGATAAGGGAGAGAATGGTTACGAAAGAGCCGTTTTATACTTTTGCAATAACTCCTCCTCGTAGACGAACAATGGGTCCAGATCCAGCAGAAAAAATGACAACCAAGACTATCACACTACCTCCTCCAAAATTAACCGTTTTCTTGACGCAGTTCAGAGTTAACATTTCCCCTACTTTACGTTTAATTTGTACTTTCCTATAAGAACCAAAGACTTCTATTTTTCTTCCACCATCACTAGAATGTACTTTCGACCACTGGTCAATCGACCAAACGACATACTCATGACAAAACACAAGTATCACTTTCCGTTTCTTTTTTGAGATTGAAAGCTTCGATGCAGGGACAAATTATTGCAAACCAACTTGTTGAAGTCGAAGCAAAAAAGTAGACTGGGACACCGTAACACTAGACATGACATCTATCTCACGAAAACTTTGACCAGAAGTGTTGAAACTACCTTGCAAGCTACTTTAAAGACTTGCATGATCTTGTCTCAGCAATGCTTTGGGAAGTCTACCATTCTTCGGTTTGGAATCGACAACTCCATACTGCTTATGTTGAGCCACAATATGTTGCACAATCGTTTTGGACCTTCATGTTGCAATAGAAATCTCTTGCAACGACAATTAGAGACTGTATCAGAGGGGAAACTTGTGGACATTTCTTGAGGATGAATAGAAGACGGATAACTCCTTCATATTGTGCAAAATTATTGGAATTTTGTGGTAGAAGATGTATTAGAGTGATATAGCAAAGAATTATTCACAAATTATTAAGTTAATTGCCAATATCCGAGAATATTTCAAAGTTTATGATGGCTACCCTTAACTTTTGACCAGAGCAAAATTTAGTGTTTGAAGTAAAATATGGAACTATTCCTAGAATATTGGTTCAAATGCTTTGAAATTTCATACGAATACATATGAGTTCTATATGAATATACGTGCAAAATTTCAATAATGTGTGTTTTGTACTTTTTATGAAATTAAAGATTTAGATAACTTGTTTTTGCCTACCCTTATATTTTGTCCGCCACTGTATATAGGATAGGAATATATTTTTTCTTTATTAGCTATATGTTATTATTTATATATTATTCATATATATCTATATATTTTAGTTAGCTAACTGCCAAGTTTTCTAACAATGAATTTTCCAACAGCGAAAATTCCGATGGCAAAATTACCCACGGCGAATTCTCCGGTCACGACAAATTCTGCTCAAATGAAAGAATTCAATTCTCTCATCTTGAATCAAACCCTAAATTTGAGCTCTCTGTGCTAGAGATAGGAGGAATAGAATTATTTGTCTTTGTAATTAATTTTTTCTTGTTACTCAGATATTTTATTGTTAGTGTTATATGAACCGAAAACCCTTAAAATGTGCCAATGATTTCACACTCACCAGACAGACTAAATATTCTCCAATGTCTTTCTCGCAGCTGCACTGACATCTCCCCTAAATTTTCTAACCGAATACAGTACCGCCACTGAAAAAAAAAAAAAAAATCATTAACGTGATAACATCCTCTTCAATATTCAAAGTAATACAGTGTACAGTTAGCTACTAACTAGAAGATAGAGCTTTATCAAGAGCATATTTAACATTTAACATCAGACCATCTAACAGAGACAAAAACAGATTCTAATTTCTAATGGATAAGAAGGTTTGTTCTAAAAATGAAGAAATCAGCTTTACAAAAAATTCACAGGTAAATATCTATGCAGTTATTGGTCGTTGATATTAATAGTGTACTATTAACAAGAGTTTAGAGAGCCCCTCACCCAATAGACATCATTGCTCTGAGGTGTGTTAGCCTCCCTGCACCCCATATAGAAGGGAATGACTGTGACTCTGATGCCCTGAGTAGTCTCCTTGTGAACATCTGACAGCTCCAGCCAGGGGTGATTGCGCTCCTGCCACTGCTTTAGGGTGTCCCGAGCAGAGAAAGGGGGGTCTGGGGGATAGAAATGATATTTAGAAAGACAATGGAACAACTTGCTATAGAAATGATATTTAGAACACAGAGACAATGGACTGTGCTTATGAAAATAGAATTATTTTCACTGCATACAAAAACTAATAAAGATCTGATATACCTTTTCCAGGTTCCTTCTGCAGAAACTTTTGAAATAGTTCATGGTGGATGACTCTACCATTGTAGTGTGCTGAGGTGTAAGGCATGATGTCCTCATGACTGACATAGTCAAGACCAGGCACAGCATAAAGAGTGCGTCCATTGTCCTGACTACCTAGAAATGTAACTGCCTCTGTCTGAGCCTTCTTTGTCAGTTTCTGGGGGAAATAAATAAATTTAGAACAAATATCACTCAAGGTGAGGAAAAGCTGTAGTGGTATCTATAATGAACTGATTTGTGTGAACAATTACTTCCTCTAAATTTCTTTTGACAGAATATGATAAGAGGATATAGTAGATTTAATAAACTTACATTTTCTTATATTCATGATACTTTTAAATACACCAAAAGACAAAAAATAATCAGAAGCTCTAACAAATCTTCAAGATCATGAAGATTTTAAATTCAGTTCGATTTTATGAATTTTCTACCAATACCTACTCTTCAATTTTAGTAGCTATTGCAATGAAAGTATCCTTACTATTATATAGGCTTGTGTTTTTTGTATTTTATATTTTGACTCACTAGGTATTGACAGTCTCTGGAATCGATGAGAACTTGATAATAAGTGTGAGTAGACCCCTTGATGTTATCCTTAGAGACTTCAGCAACATAGGAATCATCCGTAGACTCTGCACCAGAACTTGTCTCACGCTCTTCCTCTGGCTTTTCAGCCTCAACTGCCTCCATACCCACACTAAGGTTCTCAGTGGAAGAGTCCTCTTCAATGCTGGAGTAAGGGGACCAGAAATCACTGATCAGAGTGATACAGTGAATTAAAAGGTGCAAAAACACTCAAACCAAAGGCAAGTGGTGGTTAGTGTTTAGAAAGCTCAAACTCACTCATACTTTTGGAATGTTCAAATCTAGCCAAAATTATATATAAAAAAAATAACATTGGACACAATGTCCAAATAATAGAAAACTGAAGAAGTCTTCTTTCATAGTCTTCTAATAGTTCTGCAACACAAAGATCATGCTTAAGCATAGCAACAAATTGCGGTCAGTGCAAACTACTTTCAGTTGAGAAAAAATATACAGTAATAAATATTCTAATTTACACTATTTTGGCTGGATGGAACCACAGAAATCATTCAATTTAGTTCAGGTGACATTGTTCACAAATATTCAGCAAAAGTCAATTAACTGCATTGTTCCTATCTCAAAACAACATTTTAAATATAAAATTCCTTTTAGATAATTCAAATTTGAGTCTAGTATATTTTATCAAAATAATGTGAATGACTGGTAGCTATAAACAAAAGTTTTGAACGTAGCTAATTAGCAACTGATTAAGAATATACTAAGAATTCATTGTCTCACTTCAACATGCCATTAAATAATTATGAATAGATGAGCATAAGAAAATGAACCACTTTTTCATTTGAGACATTAGGAACAATTTTACCTTAGCCTAAGGGTTTACTGTTAGATTATAGGTAATAGATTTGAATTGTAAACTTTACAATATATTTAAAGTTAATTGGAAGTAAAGGAGCAGGAAAGCAGAAAGAGAAATTAATCTTAAAGGTGTAAAACTAAAAACAAACCATTATAAAGTCGGTGAGTAATTTATATACAATGGTAGGTAAAATAGTAGTGAACCAAAGACACTCTAAAATCTGAATGTACTGAACCAAAAGCACTTCAATTAATTTGTAAGTATAATTTCAATCAGTAATAGAAAAACAGAAATAATATATAAAAATAACTGAAAACAGCAGTTAGTTATCTATTAAGAAAAAAAAGAAAACTCGTATCTAAACAATTAAATTTAATCAAAATTATGTAGCTAAGTATTAAAATTAAAGGCAAAAATGTATTCTAACTTGCATTGATATTTCTGATATTAACAATTGTATCGGGAGATACAAATTAGCTCACTAAAGTCAAACATTTATACACTATTAGAGTGTATATCCCACTGTATAGAGAAGAAGGAAGTAGAATATTGCTATGCTTTAGTGCCATCTTACTTGAGGAGATAACCTCACTCTATCAGATTTTAGCTTGTAGCTGATAGTAAACATTCACACGAAAATATATACTAGCTACTATAACTTCCATTTTACACCATTAGAGTAAAAATATATATTAAATATTGATCAAATATCATTTAAAAAGCTTAAACTTATCTCAAACCATAGCTATGTTTTGTAGTTTTGTAACTTCAGTTCAAAATTTTAAGTATTTTTCATCAAAATTATTTCCATATCCACTAGGTATTTATATAATCCAAACATACACTTCCAAACACACAAATAATTGTGGAATAAAATATTTATAATTTCAAAATAACGTTTCACATGTAGGTAAAGATCTGTGTGAGGTAATAATCAGTTCTCAGTTTATATAAGTGAAGACTAGAGATCACTTTAACAACTAATCATTTTATTTCCTAGTTTTCCATACACTGGTAGATCAGCTAATAAGCATCACACATCAATAAGATAACATTGCATCTAGAGAACTCACCTCATTGTGTTACCAGGCCCATCCCTGTCATAGACCTTAGCAATCCAAGGGAAGAGAATGATGCCCCTGTAGCCAAAGACCCTGTGGAGGAACAGCTGCCCCGTGTCATAGCGACCAGACAGCTTTGGAACCTCAAACTTACCCACAACTGCTAGCTTTGGATTGCTGAAAGGCAAACAGAAGGGAGAGATCATTAACTAAAAATAATTTGTCTACAAAATATATAGCAGCGTAACATCTCTCAATTCAATAGGAGAAATTTATATTGATAAACTAACAATGTATATTAACAATGTACCAATGCTAAAACCTAGAAAGTTGATAGCTAACAGAGTCTTCAAAACTTTTCCAAGCAAATCATTTAGATGTGAAATAGCAACTCGTTACTGTAATAGTATCAGAATTATTGAAGATATTTTCAAAAATCATAAAATTTTGAGTAATAAATTTGTCTATCTCACCTGCTGCAGTCAACAGTTTGTGATGTTGCTAAGAGTGCATTTCTACTGGGGTGTAAGAGGCTCTGCAAGGCATTGAGATGGCACAGAGCCTTAGATCTCATCAGCAATTGCATCCTTTAAAGAAAAGATAAGATGCCTAACACGCAAGGAGTGAGGAGATTAATGGTCACAGAAAACAAGTAGTGTGAAAAATATAGCACTCTTCTGCAAAGATAGAGGAACATGAAGAACTCCATTCTACAAAGCATCCACAATCAGTCTCCAGATATTTAATTTTTCGGCCCATTTGCCTCCAAAAGATTTTTAAATTTCTCTCCAAAAAAAAAATCTCAAAATACTCTCCAATAATTACATGTAAACATAAGAATTAATTGGGAAATTGTTGCTGGATAATTCAGAAGGCCAACCAGACTGTATTTCATGGTGAATTCCAGACATTTCGGTGGAATTTTTCCTCCTTTGAGAATAATATTCTAGCAAAGTCAGTGGTAATTTTGCTATTTATTCCTATGTTACCTTCCATGGGCATGATTATGATATAGGGTTACGCAGGTAAATTGCGGTCTTTAAAAACATTCTGAATGAAATTACATTAAAATGTTGCATAGCTATCAAAAGAAGCGTAGTGAATGCTATAATTTATTAATCAAGTTGTTAACGTAAGTTTTGAAGCTATGATGTTTCTGTTGTTCATGCTATAATTTATCAATTAAGGAACAGTCCCCAGCCATTTTCTGTTTTTTGATCCAAATATTTTTTTCTTCACTAAAGCGTTCCTAGTGTTCTAACACTCAGGTAGGTAAAATATCACATTGCTAACTAACTCTCGAGACAGTGGAGGATTAAACTATTGGATTTTTGTTGTTTGTTCTTGTTTTTGTGTTGAACTTTACCATAGTGCCTGATGACACCCCCACCTTTGAGTGGACAATACCGGGCTTGCCTGGCCTGAGGGGATTCAGTTGCAAACACAGAAACATTTTTTTTTAATTCTTTTATATTATTATTGCTCTCCTCAATAATTGGAAATGTTGTATATATTGTATTCATTTATGATATTATCAAAAAGTTTGGAAGTTACGGCATTGCGGTTTTTTGCATTCGATCCAGTCTGCAAAAGATGCATGAAGTTGTGAAGTATATCCGGCGACTATTGAGGCCTCGAAATTAATCTCCTGAATTATCCGAAGACAATTTACCAATTAATTCCTATGTTTACATGTAATTATTGGAGAGTATTTTGAGATTTTTTTGCCATTTGGGAGAGAAATTTGAAAATCTTTAGAGGGAAATAGCAGTAAAAATTTAATATCTGGAGCCATGTTTTAAAATATGAACAAAGTCGCCAGCATACTGGCGACTTTTGAGAGGTGAAATAAGTTGAAGAACATGTAAATGTGAATAACAAATAACACATGCATCAAATATGAAGCATAAGGATGTTTTCAAGTGAAAAATCTTCACTAGGAAGTCAAGTTTCTTCTTTAAAGTATCTTAAATGTGGATCCATTTTCCCACTAAACTGGCATGTTTCCTGCTACACTTTGAAACATGGATCTGGAGACTGATAGTCTGATTGTGCATGCTTGTGACTGATAGTCTGATTGCGCATGATGATCCTATGAATTCTCTACAATATATAGCAAATATATTTTTGATTTTGACCTTCAATTTTTGAAAACACATTGTTAAAAAAAAAAATTTATGGAAACAGCGAAATTAACATTTTTTTGCTACATATTGTAGAGCATTCATAGAAGCATGGAAAGCCAAAAACTGCTGTACCCTAACTTCAAAACTTTGGGAGCAATATGTTTTTTTTTCAAATTGGTTCAAAACTCGTGTTATGCATTTGAAACTCGTCAAATCAAATCAAATTCATGAACAAAAACAAAACTAAGTTCAATTTTATATATGTGAACAAGTTTCACAACCGTATCTTCAATAATAAACAAGTTTTTCAAATCTGGGACTGTCTCCTAAAGTTGTTAACATAAGTTTTGAAGCTATGATAATTATGATGTTTCTGTTGTTCCAGTCTGCAAAAGATACATGAAGTTGTGAAGTTTATCCGGCGACTATTGAGGCCTTGAAATTAGTCTCCTGAATTATCTGGCGACAATTTCCTAATTAATTCCTATGTTTACATATAATTAGTGGAGAGAATTTTGAGATTTTTGGCCATTTTGGAGAGAAATTTGAAAATCTTCAGAGAGAAATTGCCCCCAAAATTAAATATCCGGAGACTGATTGTGCATCTTTTGCAGACTGGCTGTTGTTAGAGGCCGCAGCTAGTTAGTGTCTATCCATTCTGGAAAAAGTGTTTATTTCTGATGGATTAATTACTCTGTTGGAGTTTAGCAAACTGCAAACCTTAAAATACAGTAATAAATTAATAGGAACTATATAATCCGCAGCATTTAGCCTCTAAAATTCATCTGTTAGCAGTTAGCCTGATGTATTTTTTAAAGTGTGGACAAAGTCGCCAGCATACTGGTGACTTTTGAGGGGTGAAATAAATTGAAAAACCAGTAAATGACAAGTAAATCACTTATAAAATAGTCACAAGAGATATAAAAAGATGCATGCCAGCCAGTCTGCGAAAGATGCATGAAGTTGTGAAGTTTATCTGGCGACTATTGAGGTCTAGAAATTAGTCTCCTGAAATTCCTAATTAATTCCTATGCAACGGAAGGCTTGTATTGCCGTTTCATCGGCCTATCCTGGAACGCACACAGCCGCACTAGAGATGCTCCTCGGCCTGCCACCTCTGACTTCCTTTCTCAAAGGGACAGCGGTGTCAGGTTCTTACCGGTTGAAGCAGGCGGGTTTGTTGAGGGGTGGTTACATCAAAGACACTTTGGCTCACCAGAGCCATGTGAATTGGTGTGAAAGGAACTCCAGGGACCTAACTATTCTAGCCTTTCCGGGAGACCTATGCAGCCCTCGGTTAAACCTACAAGCGAGATTTAAGACGAGCACTGTGGTCCCCGACCACAAGGTGGAAGATTCGACTGTGGCCTGTTTTACAGATGGCTCTAAGCTTGAATCTGGCAGAACAGGTGCAGGAGTACACTTCCCTGGCAGGAATGATACTGACCTAGTTGTATATCTAGGTTATCACTCCTCCGTTTTCCAGGCGGAGATATTGGCGATCACTCTGGCAGCAGAGACACTGACCAGCATCATTTCCGGGGAACCTGATGTGGAGAGAGTTATCATATACTCAGATAGCCAAGCGGCAACCAAAGCCGTGGTTAGTTTGAGGACCAGGAGCCAAAGGGTAAACCGATGTGTAAATGCCCTGAACTCTCTGGGGCAGATGGCTGACGTCACTCTTCAGTGGGTTAAGGCTCACGTTGGTACCATTGGTAATGAAACCACCGACTTCTTAGCTAAGGAAGCAGCTAAGACCTACCTCATGTGAAGGACCCGAACCCTTTCTGCCAGTGCCATATAGTGCATGTAAACTTTCAGTTTACCGGTGGATTGCGGATAATTCCAGAAGAAGATGGGCCAACCTATCTTCTTGTAGACAGACCAAAGAGCTCTTCAAGCAGCCTCTGGATAGGAGAGGCTGTGTGAGACTCTTGTCGTTGACTCGAATGAAACTTCGTCTTACCCTGCAAATTTTAACAGGGCACAGAATCTTTGGATCCCATAACAGGATTACTGGAAAATGGACCAATGACACTTGCCGACGATGTGATCTTGCCCCAGAGACAAGGATTCATATTGTTGAAGAATGCCCTTCTTATCACAGGACTAGGGACTCTACTCTGGATGGATTTCTAACGGACCTCCACAGAATTAGTAGGACTTTCAGCTTCTCGCATCTTTCTACCTTTCTTGAAAGAATTAGGAGGCTGGAGGATTTCAACGACTAGTCTCTAGATCGGTTCAATGGGGATTTAGTACAGATGGGCCCACCTGCGGCCTGAGTGCTCACCCGCTTTCACAACGGCGAGCGGGGATCCTCTCAATAATAATAATAATATGTTTAAATGTAATTAGTAGAGAATTTTGATATTTATAGCCCTTTTCCCAGTCTGCAGAATATGGAACATTTTTCAAAGACTCTCTGCAGACTGCAGGAGACAAGAGTTTTTGATTAAATTTTAGAAATTGGAGATCTTGAATTAATTTCTATGTTACCATTAATTTAGCTGCGGGAGATTCTGAATCTTCTGCTGAGAGTAAGAGAATAACTCTCTCTCAAATTAAAATCTCTGCGGGAGAAGAGACACATTCTGCAGACTGGGCATTTTGCCAGACTGCAGGAACTGGTAAACTGTTCTCCATGAAATCCTCTATTTTAGCTTTTGTTCTGAGTAAAATACATGTAAATATAGGAAGAAATTAAGGATTGTTCGCACAGAAAATGTTAAAAAATAATAAAAATGTCCCATATTTGCAGACTGGGCATTTTGGAGAGAAATTTGAAAATCTTTTGGATACAAATTGTACCAAAAATTAAATATCTGGAGACTGATTGTGCATGCTTTGCAGACTGGCATGACATATTGTATCTGGTGGTAAATTCCAATGATATGTTATAATGTTGGTAGATATTCAATTTCTCTAATAAAAAAATTCCTGCAATATCTGACTATAGAAGCCTTGAAATTAGTCTCCGACTCTCCTGAATTATCCGGCAACAATTTCCTAATTAATTCCTGTTTACATTCCAGTCTGTACTATATGGTGCACAAAATTCCACTGACTTTCTAAAAAAGCTAAAAAAATCTGCTATAAATTTCCAGTTTTTTTGCTGATCCACCAGCATTTTACCCACACTGGAAACTTTGACAAAAAATGTAATATCTGCCGTGCGCCATGAATGCTCAAAATCACATTAACTATTTGATGGCGTGCGCTAGAAGTTCCCTGAAATGATATATTCATCACAGACGTGTGAATTTTCACATAACTTCAGTCTTCAGATGTGTGCAGCATGCGCTTATACTTATAGGTACTCACACTTAGTTGTTATTAAATTACTTCTGAAACACACTGAACGGTCAAAACAGTATATACGTAAGTAAACATCATTACATAGCTTCACTGTGACGTCATCAAATCGCATTCATCATAATATATACTGATACGTCACAATACCATCACTGAAGTTACTGAACAAGTTCTAAATATCAGGACTTGTTCTCATGTTTTCCTGCCAATTTGCCAGCCCATTATGAGGCTATTTACAAATTACATAGGTATATAATGTGAAATCGGTATCTGTGTTATATTATTAAGAATGAAATATATATGGTAAATCTCTCTTAAATAAAAGTTTCAGATATCTAATGTACAGTTAAGTTTACTGATAATGATGATAGGCTACCTAACAATTTGGTTATATGGGCAAATTCCACATTTTTGATCAATTAAAATAAAAGTAAATTCAACCAGTTTAACCTTATATCTACCAGTTACCAGTTAGGTACCAGGTTATATACAGTAATCAGGCTTCAGGTATCTTGTATACCTATATAGTTCAATATTTATTACCTATATACTCATTTCTTACATGACCGAAAATATGGAACCGTTCGATAATTCAGAACTTACCCAATGCACTAGAGAATTATCAAAACAATATACTACGTTGATGTAGCCTTAGGGTAAGTTCCGAATTACCGGTCAGTTCCACATCTTGGGTCATATAAGAAAAATTGATATTTGGATAATTATTTAATTTATATTTTAATTGGTATCCATGATACTATATCATGGATACCAATTCGTACTTAGGTACCTTAACCCGCGCACAACTTTTGGGCACCTAGGTAGACAGCAAAAAGTGAGATGTGGCATATCAGCAAAATTAGAGTTGACTTACATCAAAATTCGCGTCTCCGTGAGCTCTTCCTAATGATGTGGGTCAAATAGGGGTGGAAGTTGGTGGTAGGAAGTAAGGCGGGAGAATATGTTTAGTTACCTGCTCATGATCAATCTGTGTGCTAAAGTTACGGGTGAGGTGTGAGGCTGCACACGCTAGCTGTGTACCTAGGTAGACAGTTTGTAATGTTTTTACAGAAAATTGTTCGTAATTTCTGAATTATAATAGTTAGGTGAAAAATGAAGACACCTTCGGATTTAGCATAAAAAACTCTATCGAAGTACATAACAAAATATTATGAAAATGTCATAGAAAAAAATGGCATATGTTCTCCAAAACATATTTTATTCAAACATCTACAGACTTTGGACCATTAATTCGCAAATTTGGTGAAACTTTCAGATTTTCTGTTCATTGTAGCATGAAGAACAACATCTTCCCTTTCAAATAACATTTGAGTGACACCTTTACCTATCCAAATGAACGTGTGGTTAACTATACAGTAAACCCTGTTTTTGAATCAATTTTCAAGTGTTGTCCATGTGTGCGCGGGTTAAATAATCATGAATTGGTGCCTACCTAGTTTAAAATATTGTATTCGTATGGTACACCATACAAAGAAAAATTATTATTTTCCATTTAAACTGGTGATTTTAATAGGTATTTGTGATACCTGGATACCAATTAAAAATATTAAATGATTTTTTCTTATGTGATCGAAAATGTGGAACTGCTCTCTAATTTGTACATAACTTATCCTATATACTAACTAGTGATGTGACGATACCAAGATTTTTAACGATTCCGATACGATTCCGATTCTATCCAAATGTACCGATACCTGATTATATTTTTAGTGGGCTAGATATTCAGCTACCTAATGGTACCTTACCAAGTAGCTACCATATTAAATCTTTAATATATTAATAATTCCATAAGTTAATTTTTACTAAGCAGTGTTTACAAGTAGGCTGAAACTTATATGGTAAAGCCAAATAGGTTTTATTGAAACTGTTTTAACACATTAGTTTTCATTTTATTGAGTAATCATTAAAGGTTCTCTCCAGGCTCTAGAAAAAAATGAGCTTATTAAATAATATTGTAGAACCAAGATCTAGGATCATTAATCTGCAAACCGCATAAAATTCAGTTCAGTATATATATATTTTTCTATTATTCTATATGCTCTTGAAGTGTTTAATATTTTCTTAGTGCAACAATTGAACGAAACACTAATCCAAGTAAAATAGTATGTCTCATAAACTCTCCATTTGTCTCTCCAAAATTCAACAAATTCAAAATTCTCTCCAAAATGATCAAATTTTCATAAATTCTCTCCAAAATAACATTGTAGCATAGGAGAAAAATAGATAAAACTCGCCCTTTGCAATTGAAGGGCTCAAAATAACTCACAAACTACATGCTTAATTACTTGGACACTAATCTGACGGTGAAGAAAGTGATTGTACACTCTTTGTTTAAATTTTCAATTTGAATTTTATAAACAAAAAATGCATTTCCAATCTTTATTCGAGACTTAAATCGTTTCCCGAAGTATAAAAACGTTTCTATAATTAGTTTCTCCAATTTTGAACCTTTACTGTAATATATAATAGTGAATTGATGATACCTACCCAGTGCACCCCACCTCCCCTGATCACTGGAGGGGGGGGGGGGAGGCATGCGCCGTGCACCCCACTTCCAATGTGCCGTGCAGTAAAATGTGCCGTGCGGGTGCAAGATTGAAGATGCCAAAGATTCCAGTGTGCCAGTCTGTATTTGGTGCACAAAATTCCACTGACTTTTTGAAAAAGCTGAGAAAATCCACCATAAATTTCCAGTAATTTGCCGCCAAGTAAAATAGTATGTCTTATAAACTCGCCATTAGTCTCTCAAGCTCTCTCCAAAATTCAACAAATTCTCTCCAAAATGATCAAATTTTCATAAATTCTCTCCAAAATAACATTGTAGCATAGGAGAAAAATAGATAAAACTCGCCATTTGCATTTGAAGGGCTCAAAATAACTGTCACAAACTCGCCATTAAAATGGCGAGTTTGGACATGCTTTATTACTTGGTAATTTGGCTGATCCACCAACATTTTGCCCATTTTTCCACCGAAAATTAAAGGTAACATAGGAATAAACCAGTCTGTATTTGGTGCACAAAATTCCACTGACTTTTTGAAAAAGCTGAAAAAATCCACCATAAATTTCCAGTAATTTGGCTAATCCACCAACATTCTACCAATTTTTCCACTGAAAATTAATGGTAATATAGGAATATATAGCTAAAAATCCACCGACTTTGCCAGAATATTATTGTCAGTGGGGGAAAAATTCCACCGACATGTCGGTGGAATTTACCTCAAAATACAGACTGGGGAATAAATGGCTAAATATCCACCGACTTTGTCAGAATATTATTTTCAATTAAAAAAATTCCACCGACAAGCCAGTCTGCAGAATATGTGAGATATTTGGGATAATCTCTCCGAACAATTTTGAATTAATTCCTATATTTACATTAATTTTGCTACGAACACTTCTGAATTAATCCCTATATTCACATTAATTTTGCTACGAACAGAATAAGAGATCTCTACGAACACTTTACCAGTTTCTGCAGACTGGCCGACAAGTCGGTGGAATTTACCATGAAATACAGTCTGGCTGAAAAGTACAGCAGGATTTGTGGATTAATCCTGCACCAACTCCTATTTAATTCCTATGTTTCCATGTTATTTGCTGCGCCCGAATCCCAATTTCTGTAAAAAATCCTGAGTCTGAGGAGACCTTCTTTTCAGACTGGCCAGTGTGGCATTTTACCCATTTTCCCACTGAAAAATGAAAATTAATGGTAACATAGGAATAAATAACTAAAAATCTACCAACTTTGCCAAAATATTATTTTCAATGGAAAAAAATTCCACCGACAAGTCGGTGGAATTTACCATGAAATACAGACTGCCGACTGGTTTACATTTAATTAGTGGAGAGAATTTTCAGATTTTTGGTCATTTTGGTCTTTGGAGAGAAATTTCAAATTCTTTGGAGACAAATTGCCCCAAAAATTAAGTATCTGCAGACTGATTGTGCATGCTTCGCAGACTGGCTCAAGCGGAACTTTGGTAAGCAGGTACGAATATTCAATATAGTCAATATATTATACAGTAACCGTGAGTAACGGACTAGAAGTAGACAAACTATAATGGATCCACGTGACGTCACAACCACGATGCGCAGAACATGTGTCATTTTGGTTTTACTAGCGAGCATACCTGTAGTTATTATATCATGGTGAAGACCTACAGTAACAACGGTACAACCTGTAAATTGTAAAAATCAGTGCTCAGACCACGGTCAATATAATAAATTAATAATACCTATTTGTTGGATCAATATTAAAAAGGGCAGTAAACTTAAAGGTCCCCTCCAAGCAAATTTTTTATTGCTCAAATAAACGAGGCTAATGTTTCTTATCATTGTACTGCAAACCCCATCACATTTGATAGAATATTTTTAATTTTATATGCTTTTAAAAAATTTTATAATCAAAACTCTGCAATACCTACTTTACTTCCGACTTGCTAATTTTCAGTCTGAAGAAGAAGAATATACACCATTTGTTTTGATTGTCAACTAGGTATAAGGTTTAATAAATCCATTTAATATTCGTGTAAAGGTATAAAACTGTATAAACTTATTATAGAAACGTTTATATACTTTAGGAAACAATTGATATCTTAAACGAAAGCCAAAAACTCATTGTTTGTTTGAAAATTTAAATATGAAATCAAAACAACAAATGACATCATCTGGATACAAAGCTTTTCTCGAAATGAATTCTAAAATAGAGCTAGAATCAGCTCTCTGACATCGTTTTGGCTTCGATTCGAAGATGCCGTGCACCACTGGACGGCATCGACAATACGTGTATTTCGAGATGAAAAGTTACAAATTATGCGTCGAATAGACGTTAAAGGTCCTCTCCAGGCTCCGGAAAAAAAAAAGAGTTTATAACATAATATTATAGAACTAAGGTCTACGATCATTATTCTGCAAATCGCAATACAATTTAGTTCAGTATATATTTCATAATTTGTTTTCAAAGTTTTTTAATACTCTGTGAGCAACAATTGAGCGAATCACTAATCTGAAGCTCAAGAAGAAGATTGTAAACTCTATGTTTTGATTACAAATTTTAATATTATAAGCAAACCATGCGTTTTCGGCCTTTATTTTATATATTAATTATTTCCTAAGCTAAATAAAAGTTTCTATTATAAGTTCATTGAATTTTATACCTTTACATGAATATTAAATGGATTTATTAAACCTAATACCTTGTTGACATTAAAAACAAATGGTGTATATTCTTTTTCTTCAGGCTGAAAATTTCTTAAATTAGTAAGTCGGAAGTAAAATAGGTTTTGTAGAGTTTTGGTTATAAAAATCTTTAAAAGCATTTGAAATTTAAAATATGCTACCAAATTCGATGCGGTTTGCAGCAAAATTATAAGAAACATTAGCCTCGTTGAATAAGGCAATAAAAATATTTGCTTGGAGGGGACCTTTAAGATATTAATTGTTTCTAAAAGTATATAAGCGATTCTAAAATAAGTTTATCCAAATTTAAACATATAAATGAATAATAAATAGATTTATTAAACCTAATACCTAGTTGACAATCAAAACAAATGGTGTACATTCATCTTCTTCTTCAGACTGAAAATTAGAAAGTCGGAAGTAAAGTAGGTTTTGTAGAGTTTGGATTATAAAAATCTTTAAAAGCATATAAAATTAAAATATGCTATCAAATTTTATGGTGTTTGCAGTAAAATGATAAGAAACATTAGCCTCGTTGATTTAAGCGATAAACAAATTTGCTTGGAGTGAACCTTTAAAAGGATGGTCATAATTTAAGAACAGGTAAGAAAAGAGTGATGGTGATTATTTTTTAATTTTATATGCTTTCAAAGATTTTTATAATCCAAACTCTACAAAACCTACTTTACTTTCAACTTTCAGTCTTAAGAAGAAGAATGTACACCATTTGTTTTGATTGTCAACTAGGTATTTGATTTAATAAATCTATTTATTATCCGTTTGAAGGTTTAAATTTGGATAAACTTATTATAGAAACGTTAAATATACTTTTAGAAACAATTAATATCTTAAAGGAAGGCCAAAAACGCATTGTTTGTTTAAAGATATTAATTTGAAATCAAAACAAAGAGTGTACAATCTTCTTTCTCAGCGTCAGGTTGGAGATTCGCTCGATTGTTGCTCACAGAGTAATAAAAAACTTTAAAAGCAAATAATGAAATATATACTGAACCGAATTGTATGCCGTTTGCGGAATAATGATCGTAGATATTAGTTCTATGATATCATGTTATAAACTCATTATTTCCCCAGAGCCTATAACGGTTTTGTGTAAAAGAAAAGCAAAAATGGCGACTGAGCCTCAAAGTTGAATATATAGATATAATTCAGGTGTGTTTTTATTGTTCATTTCTTTTACGTATCTATAAAAATAGGGTCTTGAAAATATGCTACGTAAGAGCTTATAAACAAGTGCTAGTTAACTGATAAATTGTAGTGCCTATGAAGAACAATTAAGGAATAAAATACAGGTATCTCCCGCTTTAGTTACCAAATCACAACTCAGTTTAATTACCAAACGGTAACTAAAGCGAGGTAAAGTAACAAGAAATTTATAATTGTCACTCCTTGCTTATATATCTCATTTTCTTTGAGTTATAGTGAAAGAAAATTTGTTTTAGAATTAGAGTCACAGTTAATAGTCCCTATTCTATAATTAAACTGTTGTTATGCCCTGTTGGTACACTTAGTGTGCACACTATAGGAACTAAAATTTGCTAGATGCAGCACCTCAGCCACATGGCTGGACATTAAAAAGTATGCGATGTGTACACACTAGGCATGAAGAGATACTGCACTTTCAACTTCAAAAAGGGTTTACGAGAGAAAAAAAAATTCGTTTAAAAAGTGGAAAATTGAGATAGTTATAAAGAACATTAAATACATAACTAACATAAGTAGGTAGGTACCTAATTTGAGGGATCCTGCCTTTTTCTCATTAAACTGATTCAGTAAAACAATAACATATTTATTGATTACCTACCTCATTATTTGCTTTATTTAAATTCATTAATAATTGATTTCAATATTTTTGTGAACTTTCTCCCCACGTTTTTATTACAGAAGACTGTTTTTATTTGCCACACTCAAGGAAAATCGTGGTGAAACTCAATGAGCTGTAATATTGATCTGAAAGTTGCAGCATCATCGGCAAAAAGAATGACCGCTCCCAATACTCTCTTGGGAACACAAAGTTGCTCGAGTTGGCACTAAATCAGCCATTTTTTCAGTGTGTTGCGGGATAATGTATTTAACCAAAACTTAGTTAGTAATTGTCCAATTGATGAGAAGAAAATTAATTTAGAAGTAACTAAGTTTAAGTAGGTGTTCCCATGTTTCACAGTATACGTGTTCAGAGTCCCATTTTTCAGTCACTCCTCTATTAACAACGTACCTATATCGATTCGATCTCTTTTCGATTGCTGGGATATCGAATCGATGGATTGTTCCATCGAATCGACAGACCGTTGTTTGTTGGGCCGGTGGTCACGTCAAACTAGATTCGATGAGCTGATTACCATACCCTATAAGTTACTGTAACCTGGTAACAGCAGATTATGCAGCAACTAACAGAATTGATTAACAAATTATCATAAAATAAACGAATTATAAAATGCCAACCTAGTTATATACAGAATACATATTAATTGACGTGGATAATGAGTACTCTTATCCACCGTTTTCTTTATTTCTTTTTATTCTGGATACAAACACTAATACGACGACGTAACCTGTCGAAGAACAAAATACAAATCGATAAAATAGAGAATAATAGAAACTAAAATCTTCGACAAATCACAATAATAATACAAAATCAATAATATACAATATGATCTATCCTTAGTTAATGTATTTCTTAGTATGGCAAACAATATAATAAATTAAATCACATTAAATATGTATCAATACTGTCAGACTAACTATAGGTACCACAAATATAACGCCAACTTAAAAAATGCAATATACATCTTATAATATATATGAAACTAATATTTAATTAAGTAAATCTACTCTACAATCAAAATAACTATATAATAGAAAAACTTACAATCTATGGCTGTTTACTGGGTTATTTGATGGTCGTAATTAACACAACACCTCACAGGTTGAAGATTAATGTATTACTAATTTCTGGTGGACGGTGGTTATCATTTTTCTAACGAAATATCATACAGAGAGGGGATAAAAACCTACTTTTAATAACAACAAAACATATTGAAAAGAAAGTCTTAAACAGTATAATATTGGAAATAGATATATTATCTTTTATTAAATGAGCAATGAGATTTTGAAATATATATAATGTATTTGAATTACTGAAATTAATTTTGATTTTAATAACTGAAAACTTGAGGGCTTGTGGGAAAAGCAATTTTCCCACGACACTCCCCCAGAAAATGAGGACTCTAAATACTCACGAAGAGGAATCAGCATACTCAGTGTCCCGAACTGAACGTTCAATGAGTCTAGGATGCCCTTCTCTCTTAGCACTCAACTGAATAGTAACAGACCGAACAAGGTTATCACTACTCTTTTTTACTGCGATTATTCGTCCCAAAGGCCATTAATTTCGTTTGGTTTTGGCCCTTCACTAGAACGACATCTCCTATGTAAACTCGTTCATTGGACTTTATCCATTTAGACCTGCTCTGTAGACGAACCAAGTATAGTTGACGGCAGCGAGACCAAAATTGATCACAAAGGTAAACAACTCTCTTCCAACGTTTCTTGCCATAACTAAGTAGGTCAGCTTCAGTTAACGTATCCATAGATAGTAGGTGGGTCAGGACTGTCTCGCATCGTGAGAATGTTTGATGGAGAGAGAGGTGCAGGATCATCGGGGTGATTTGACGTTTCCCACAATGGGGTGTTATTAATGATGCTAGCACATTCCTGGAGGTAGGTGTTGAGTTCGTCGCGAGAAAGTTTGTTTGAACGATTGGAGGCGAGCGTTGAATCGAGAAGACGCTTTATCGATCCGATCTGACGTTCCCATACACCTCCATAATTGCTTGCTGCTGGAGGATTGAGCTCCCACTCAACGCCATGCTTAATGGCATCTTCTTGAATCTTGGCAAGATCGAATAGTTGGTTTCGAGCACCAATCAGATTAGTGCCTTGGTCGCTGCGGATACGCTTACAAGTTCCTCTGACAGCATAGAAACGTCGCAGACCAAGTTGTAGACTAGAAGTGTCTAGGTAAGGAAGAAGTTCAATATGAACGGCCCGGCTCACCAGACACGTGATGAGAAGACCCCATACCTTCTTGGTTGCTTTGTTGCTACGTGTGGTTTGTCCGTCGTGGATGTGGTATGGTCCAAATAGATCTAGACCGACATTTGAAAAAGGTAGCGACTTTTCCAATCTGTCTGATGGAAGATCAGCCATCAGTTGCTCTTGCAATGAGCCTCTGAGACGCCGACATTGTACGCATTCACTGATGAGTTTCTTCACCACAGAACTCCCTTTATGTACATGGAATCCAGATTGACGTATGCAACCCGTAGTCAAGTAACGTCCCTGATGTTTGTCCTTCTCATGACAATCATACACAATAATCTTAGTAACAGGGTGTTTCGATGGTAACAATAATGGATTTTTCAAGTCAGGCGGGAAATCGGAGTCGCGAAGACGACCACCTACACGCAGAATGTTATTACCGTCTACGACCGGAAACAAATTTGAGAGGGGGTTGCTTTTAGATAAGGGCTTCTTATCAACTATAAGATTGATTTCTGCTTGAAATTCACGTTATGAACCTTTGATCAGGTGTGCTTTAGCCTCTTTTAGGCTCAAATTGCATATAGAGCAATTGGTATTTTCCAAGGGATATTTTTTGAGAAGATGAACGAATTTGAGGACATACGATAGAATGAACGAGCCCTAAACCATGAATTAGTTCGACTTGCAATGACATCTGCAATTGACTGAGTCTCTACATCGTTGCTTTTCGTGATAGCCCACTTAATCTCGGGAAAGTCTAAGTCAACAACGAGAGATGATTTTTCTTCGGAGGGCATCTCCGACCTGAGAAAGACGGGACCACATAACCAGTCAGAATCTAGAAGAGATTGAATAGTTTGAGGTCGGGATGCTATGTTTGCAACATTCTTTGATCCCTCAATGTGACGCCATTGAGATACTTTGGATTGCTTTAGAATTTCATCGATACGATGATAGACATAACGAGAGAATCGCTTCGTAGAATTTTGCAGATAGCCGAGAACGATTTTACTGTCGGTGTAAAATCTTAATTTGTGTATTTCTATAGCCAACTCCAAAAGCACCTTTCTTACTGCCCTGGTAACCTCCAAAGCTGCGCACAGTTCCAACCTGGGAATCGTCCCTGCAGCACGAGGAGCAACCTTAGAGTCAGCGAAGACAAAACTTACTGATATAGCTTTGTGAACATTGATTTGTCTCAAGTAAATCACTATTCCAATGGCAACATCTGAAGCATCGACAAAACAATGAAGTTCATTGCAGACAGATTCTCCAAAATTTGGAGGTTTGTAGCACCGTCGAACGGACACCAAATTCGTTGTGTCCAAGGATTGCACCCAAGAAAACCATTCCGTTTGATACGTAGGAGGCAATGGGTCATCCCAACCACAGTCTTCTAGTTCCGGAGTGCTTTGATTTTCTGGTGTGATGATCCGGTGCACAAATTACCTGCCTTTGAGGACGATTGGACAAACCAGTCCAATAGGATCATAACAAGCACTGGTTACACTAAAAAGTCCTCGTTTGATGAAAGGACGAGAAAGAATTCGAGGACATTAGGATAGAGTGTCCTGAAGGGGAGACCAAGCCACTCCTAAAGTTTTGCTTAGAGGATCTTCAGAAATGAGATCATAAGAATCATGGATATCCTCGAGCTCACTCGCTGAGAAGGCATCCATAACTTCTTTGTGTGATGACATTATTTTACATAATCTTATATTGTATTTTCCCAATATAGCTCTGGCATCAGAAAGTACCTTTATCGCACTAGCAACTGTCTTTGCACTATACAAGGCATCGTCGATATAGAAATGATTGCTTATGAATTCACAAGCCTCAGCATTTTTAATTTGATCACAATAAAGAGTAGTGTATCTTAGCGCAAAATTAGCGATCGCAGGGGAGTGCTTGTTTCCAAAAATATGGACACGCGCACGTTATGGAACAATTTCTTTAGAGGCATCATTATCCTTAAACCAGAAAAATCTTAACAAATCTACTTGGCTAGGGTCAACATAAAAGGAATGAAACATCTTTTCAATGTCAGCGTTGATTGCAACTTACTTTAATCTAAAACGCAAAAGTACGCCAACGAGAGAATTGTTCAGGTCTGGGCCCTGCATTAAGGCATTGTTCAAGCTGACTCCGTCGAATACTGCGGAAGAGTCAGATACGAGTCTTGTTTTATTCTTCTGTTCGTTGTACACAGGAAAAATAGGTATGTAATAAGTAGACGAGGACGCATTTGTGGATGGAGTAATTGGTTCTACATGACCACCAGTGAGGTATGAATCGAACACTTCTAGACTGCTTTTCAATTTCTCGGGAGACCGTCACAAGCGATCTAGGGTGTTTTTCGTTCTGTGAAAAACTGTGCCACGATTGTCTGGCAGCTCAACGTCTTTCAGAGGTAGAGGGAGTTGGAGATTACCCTGCTCATTTACGACTATTTTATCTTCCATCAGTTTCGTAAATTTCAAATCTTCTTGCGATGGCCCTGGAAGATTGTCATCAGGGGATGTGGCAAAGGATGATTCTGCTAAAGAACTTTTCCTAACAGAATCAAACAAAATTTTAGCAGAAATGGACTCGTATGGACCGATGTCAACAGAAGTTTTGAAAACACTATGTTCGGTATTTGATTCCGACTCTGAATTGGGACAAGCCAGACCAACGAGTGAGTATCCAAGAGGAGTTTCATGTACAAAAGGATAGTGATCCCCATATTGCTTAGTTTTCATGAAATTTCCTGAGTCAGCGCCTACCAAAATCATTACCATTGCATCAGCATCAATTGGTGGGAAATGCTTGGCTAAATGACTTATATGTGAATGGGAAGCTACAATTGTTTGAGAAGCTACCTGATCAAGGGGGTTTGGCAAATTCGAGGGCGTAAGGAGTGGTGGTAATTGTAACCAATCAGAAGAATTGACTCCGCGAATGACCAAACCAGACACCAAGAAATTGTTATCACAGGGGTACGACTGGTAGTTGCCGTAGTCAAGGAATACTTAATACTAGGTGGGTCTAACCCAAATACCTTAATGAATTCAGGATCACAAAATGATCTATCACTTTGTTCATCAATAATGCATAAACAACGGACAATTTTAGATGAGTTTGGCACAGATATTTCTACTAAAAGAGTTTTGGAACAAATTCTAGACTTAGAACTAGAACCACAAATGCGCGTACAGACGTTAGTCGATGCCAATGGAGTATTGTGTTTCTGTACTTGCATATCACGGGAAATTGATTTATTATCGGAAACTTTGTCATTTGCTCTTTTGAAATGCATTGCGGTGTTATGTGGAATTTGACATTTAGCACATTTGATTTGGGACTTACTAGGGCAAGAGTTAGAAAAGTGTTTCCCAAAACATAGAAAACATAACTTATTCTTAACAACAAAATCTTTGCGTTCTTGAAATGGAAGGTTTAAGAAACTCTTACAGTTATCTATAGTATGGCCTTTAAACTTATGATAAATACATGTTGGTGATTGAGTTTCTGAAGTTTCGTTCACTGTTACTAGGGCACGAGCATTGTAAGATGTTTTAGTATTAGATAAGAAGGAAGGATGACTAACTTCTTTTAAGTAGCGTTCAAAGAAAGCAATAAACAAACTTAAATCGGGAGAAAAACCTGTCTCTTCTTCGTGCCTGAAATAACGTGACCTCCACCTCACTTGGAAGTGTTCTGGGAGCTTCTCCCATACATATTTCATGCCATGTCTTAGATTAATTACCGATAACTCAGGACAAGAAGGCATACTACTATTAATAATTTTACAAAAGTCTAAAATATCTTCTAATTTATGAAATTGACTACTGCTTTTAATTGGAACAGTGTCGTTGATCTTACGAAACAGTCCTTCAGCTATGCGCTCCGATGTTGCGAAACGTCTTTCAAGGTTTGTCCAGATGTCCTTCAAGGTGTAGTCTGGATCAGAAATCCCGGCCGACAGGAAGTGCAGCACCATGGAGTGAGGTCTGTCAGTTGTGTTAACAAGAATCATGTGGATAGCATCCAGGCTATCCGGTTCAATTTCTTCGAAACGTCGTTGAAGGTTACTCCTCCAAGAGAGAAATTGCTGTGGATCTCCGTTGAATTTGGATGGGCCTCCGCGTAGGAGATCTTGCTTCATCATGTGTTTAGTGTAAGGATCCAGGCTGCTCTTTAGTGGAGGGACTAAATTTTGATAGAATGGAGCTGGTGTAGCTTGGAAGCTTGGTTAGTTCTCGGGTGGTTCTATGTGGTAATAGCGTTTGTAAGGCTGAGGTGGAGCCTCCTCCCTCCAATAACATTTGGGTTTGTATTCAGTTGGTTGCTGTTTTTGAGGCATATTTTGAAAATTTGATGTACCACAGGGCTTATTGAAATCTTGGAATACTTTATAGCAACTATTACTCTTGGATGGAGAACAATTGATATTCTGGTGATGAATAGGGGCATTATAATTTGGATGAATTGCTTGTTGTTCTCTGGAGACAACCTGCGCAAGGTTATGAGCAAAAGTCCTGTGCGTCTCCTCCAGGGAACGGTCAACAGGAGAAGTCTGAGGACCAATATTTGGATTCAAAACTGGTTCTTGTCTTCTGGAGACAACCGATGAGTTATCTTGTCTAAGGATAACTGATGAATAAACTTGTCTGAGGACCACTGGTGAGTTATCCAGTCTGGGAACAACTGATGAGTTAACTTGCGTTAGTTCATGATCCTGCAGAGGATTCACATTAAGGCCACGATCATTAACCATAAATTTATCCTCGCAAGAGACGACTTTTTCACCATCAGGTGCGTTCCTAAGAGGCTGAACGTCTTCGTCCCGATGTTGGTGAGAAACCGCTTGCGAAGATTCTTCAATAGGATGAGATGACATGACTGACATTGAACTTGCAGCACCGACACTGGAGACAGTTTTCAGATTCAAGTCCGCAAGAATGCTGTTTAAATCATCAATTGATTCTTTAGCTTCAACATAAACTGCGTCCATCGCTTTATTGCAGATCACTATTTTGTGAATAATTTTAATAATAATGATCGTACAGTAGTGAAACTTTGGTCACTGGAAGATTGCTTCTATGTTAGTATTTTGCTGAAATATTTTTTGAATCCATGAGAAAACTGGAAAGTTATGAATGTTTATGTATTTTGAAGGCGTTTTAACTGTCCATCGCTTTATTGCAGCTCTGTGAAAAGGCCAAAAAATGTGCGATTAACTTCTACAGAGAGGGTAAAAAGTATAGCAGGTCCTGCAGAAGGGAGGACTCTTCCATATTTAGCATTATAACTTGGAAGGGTTAAGAGAACAATAGTTTCTTTTGTGGAAAACCCCGACACAAGCCCAAGGAGAGATGAGGGTACGAGAAAAAGTATATCACCTCGAAATATGCGAAAAATACGCAGGCGGGTCATAAGGCAGCTAAATGACACTAGTGCCTCCATTTTTGACAAGGCTGTCATTGGTCTTAGGTCAAAACAGTTCTGATGTAATGTCTCAAATGAAATGGTCAGAAATGCTCAATGGGGCTTAAGACCAGAGACCAAGGCGATCAAGTCATGAGAGTCTCTCACTTGATGCCCAGAGATATAAGGAAAAAAGTTGTAACCCTTCTAGCATGAGATTGTGCGAAGTAATGCAAGAAAATCATCTTTTGCCAACAGGATAATTGCAAACTATCAGGCCAAGGGAACAAATACTCAACAAAAGAGGCAATGTAGGATTGGATTGTTAGGTTTACACCCTCTGGTACTCGGAAAGGGCCAATTAACGTTTCACCAATGATGCCCGCTTAAAACATGAAGCCACATCCTTCTTGTTCACGACGAAACCAGTGTGGATTGACAGCTGCAGTAGGATCCAAACTTTAACCCATCCATTCAGACAATCAAGGGTGGCTCTACCCTCATCTGTTAAAAGAACAAGTAGGAAGATGGTTTTCATGTAATTCTGTATACATCTAATGCCTTTTTCCTTTTGGGTCTTGTCCATAGGAGGCCTGGAAATCGGCTCCACGTTCCTTGTCGTCTCATTTAAGACACTGTTTGGACGATTAACCAATGACAGCCTTGTCGAAAATGGAGGCACTAGTGATATTTGGGTGCCTTATAACCTGCCTTAGTAGTTTTCGCATATTTCGAGGAGAAAGAGCTTCTCCTCGTACCCTCATCTCTCCTTGGGTTGGTGTCGGGATCTTCCACAATAGAAACTGTTTCTCTTATCCATCCCAAATTCAATAGCTAAATATAGAAGAGTCCTCCCTTTTGCAGGACCTGCTACAATTTTTAATCTCTCGGTAGAAGTAAATCGCACATTTTTTGGCCTTATTAATATTTCAGCAAGATACTAACATAGAAGCAATCTTACAGTGACTAAAGTTTCACTACTGTACGATCAATATTATAAAAATTATTCACAAAATAGTGATCTGCAATAAAGCGATGGACGCAGTTTAGACCATCTTGTGTCTACGATGTCTTACGATACGTGCTTCTTGAGTGTGACCATGTTGAGTTAGCCACTGAGATAGGTTTCTGCAACTTTCTTCGAATTTCAAAATGCAGACTTTCAAATGTTTGGCAGCTTCCAAAGCATAATCCTTGTCTGGTTGTAAATTGGCTGACGATGAGAGTAGGGCAGATTCTAGGTTAATTTCTAACATGAGTTTTGATGGCTTAGGCTGACGCTTGTCAGCTGCATCTATATAACCAATATGCGACATAATGGCAATTAATCAGTTCTTGATAACCAAGGAGAAGCGTAGATTGTTACTGACGTGGATAATGAGTACTCTTATCCACCGTTTTCTTTATTTTTTTTATTCTGGATACAAACACTAATACGACGACGTAACCTGTCGAAGAACAAAATACAAAATCGATAAAATTGAGAATAATAGAAACTAAAATCTTCGACAAATCACAATAATAATACAAAATCAATAATATACAATGTCGCGGCAGCAAGAGATATTTTTAATCATCCAGTACATTTTTATTCCATTTAAATATATGAGCAGTTTCATTTTTGTAGTATTCTAGCGAGATTTATTAGTTCTTTTTAACTAGGTACATTTTTACCTCTGATCCGTCAGTAACCTCTGACGGCGGAAATTTTAACTAGTTCTCTCTTTGCCATTGTATAAATACCTTCTTAAGCTCTTGATAAATTATAGCCAGTAAGTTTTTAACCTTTTATATGCATTTATATTCTATATTACTCTATAGATATACCTTTTAGAATGTTTTTAGTACCTGGGTGTTCTTTTTATTCCCAGGCACTGCGTGAAATGTAACTACCTATTATTGTGAGAAAATAAACGACAATAAGTTACTACATGGTTATCCATACCCTTGGGGTCTAAGTAGCATTACCATGACATACAATATGACCTAGGTATCCTTAGATAATGTATTTCTTAGAATGACTAACAATATCATAAATTAAATCACATTAAATATGTATCAATACTGTCAGACAAACTAGGTACCACAAATATATGGCCAACTTAAAAATGCAATATACATCTTATAAATATATATGAAACTAATATTTAATTAAGTAAATCTACTCTACAATCAAAATAACTATATAATAGAAAAACTTACAATCTATGACAGATTACTGGATTATTTGATGATCGTAATTAACACAACACCTCACAGGTTGAGGGTTAATGTATTACTAATTTCTGGTGGACGGTGGTTATCATTTTTCTAACGAAATATCATACAGAGAGGGGATAAAAACCTACTTTTAATAACAACAAAACATATTGAAAAGGAAGTCTTAAACAGTATAATATTGGAAATAGCTATTTTATCTTTTATTAAATGAGCAATGAGATTTTGAAATATATATAATGTATTTGAATTACTGAAATCAATTTTGATTTTAATAACTGAAAACTTGAGGGCTTGTGGGAAAAGCAATTTTCCCACGACATTAATTATTGTGTATGGCTTTAACTATCATGTTTTGATTAAATGAACCAATTAAATGTATATATTAGTTATCTTCGCTATCAGTGTTCGCATACCTCGATTGTCCTTACTATATTTCAATTCTATCCCTCGCTTTCGAAACCAGGTGGCGGAGAAAATAGAAACTGCCGAGAGTAGTGTATCTTATTGTAGTATTATATGTTTGCTTTCAAGGTCCTTTCCATGGCTCCGAGGACAATATTACAGAATTAAGGTGTAGGATCATTAATCTGCAAACTGCATCAAATTTGGTTCCGACCCTTCAGTATACATTTTTTTATATCATTAATATGCTTCTAAAGTTTTAATACTCTGTGTGCAACAATTGTACGAACAACTAATCTGACGCTTAAATGTCTCCTCCAAGCAAATATTTTTATTGCCTTATTCAACGAGGCTAATGTTTCTTATCATTCTGCTGCAAACCGCATCGAATTTGATAGTATATTTTTAATTCTATATGCTTTTAAAGATTTTTATTATCAAAACTCGACAAAACTTATTTTACTTCCGACTTACTAATTTAAGAAATTTTCAGCCTGAAAAAAAAGAATGTACACAATTTGTTTTGATTGTCAACTAGGTATTTGGTTGAATAAATCCATTAAATATTAGTGTAAAGATATAAAATTGAATGAACTTATAATAGAAACGTTTATATAGTTTAGGAAACCATTAATATCTAAAATAATGGCCGAAAACGAATGGTTTGTTAATAAAATTCAAATTTGTAATCAAAACAAAGAGTGTACAATCTTCTTCTTGAGCATCAGATTAGTGATTCACTCAATTGTAGCTCACAGAGTACTAAAAAACTTTAAAAACAAATAATAAAATATATACTGAACCGAATTGTATCATGGCCGTCTATAGTTGATCAGGCCAGATTCCCGAAAATAACAGCTGTTCAAAGTGGTCCTAAAAAATCAAAACAAACCGCAAACTCAGTCTGTGTCTATTTTTTATAATTTGTCTATTTAAGCAACTTATAGTTATGTAATGATAAAATAAACTATACCAATGGATTTGTAATTAGTCAATTACTATAGTAGTGCTATTTTAACTGATCTGATCGTATTTAATCCATTTAAAAATCGTATATATACACAAGAGCTTGATGGCGATTCAATAAAAAATGGAGGTTGTCCTCGCATTATTTTACAGTTTAAACCAATTTAGAGTGGTCTCACGATAGTTCTAATAGGGAATGAAAATATTGCCAAAGGCATGATTGATAGGACTGAAGTTTTTTTTTCGATTCTTTTTATCTGAAACCGTTAAAATTAATGAATTTAAAATAGAACGGACTGAACCATTCAAATACCTAAGTTCCTAGTCAGCTAGGCTAGAAACATCTTCCAAAATTAAAAACAGAACAGATCAAATATATTTTCTTCATAGATATTAAATAAGTACCTATATAATTAATGTTTTAAATAATATGATAAGACTGTCAGAAAGAGATTTTGATAACAAATATAAAATTCTGGGTCCACTTCCCAGTTTCCCCACTACTACTGTGACTACCCTACTGCCAGGCTGCAAAGTATGACTAATATGTCTCCCAAGATTTTATTTTTTTAAAGACAATTTCTCTTCAAAAGGTTGCAGAATCTTACCTAATATTATCTGTTTATCATTAATAATCAAATATATATAATAACAGTCAACTGTGTCAACAGAGGTATCAGTTATCATTTTTTACTTTCTATTCAAATCAAGACTCAGGAGACAGGAGTGGGTAGGTAGGTACCTAATTACTATTTTCAGTATACTGTCAGTGTATATGGTATAGCCTATATAGTATATGTAACTAGTAAAATCAGGAGGTCCAGGGTCCTCAAGTTTATAAACTAATACTAATTAGAGATTCACATTTATAAAAGATGCCTTGCCCATATTATATTAAAAAATTATAATTTAATAGAGACATTTTAAAAATAGGAATGCAACAATCTAACAGAAATTACTTACAAAAGAAAATAGATGTGCTGAATAATAATGAGATGTTATTTTACCTATTGATTGATGAAATTCATATGGAACCATCTAGTCATCAAATTCAAATAAAGATATAGCTAGTAGCTGTACTCTATATCCTATGAAAAATTTAACTAGAGAATCTCTCTGTGCTTAACTTTAACTATAAGTTATATCATTCATCTCAGATAATAATAGAGTGAATAGAAAAACATTTGAAATTGTTTGTGCTGGTAATTTACTGAATTTATAACTCAGTGAAGTTCATTATGTATTCTATTAACTGTTCTTTTCAGAAATCTATGTAAAAAATCATGTAGTTAAAGCCTAAAGGTACTGCAAGTAATGTATTACATCTAATCTTGAAAACTTATGCTCAAACTCATCTACTATCTCTGAGAGTTGTTTATTATAAAACCATCATGACTTAGCCACAATATGTATTACCCTTTTTATTCCTAAAACTTCATTATTAAATGATTCAAAAATAATTATGTATTAATCCTTATTCATTTTATTTGAATGTTAAGTTATTTATACAAAAATTTATTATGTTTTTCAGAACTTCTGCTAAATTAAGGTCCTCAAACATATCAAGTGAAATAAATTTGCTGCTGCCTTCCAAGGAACGAAGCCTACGAAGGTAAAGACGACCAGAAATCATTTATATATATATAGATTAAACTTGAATTCATTATTTAATAATAGAATATTTCTCATAAGTAATGAAATCAATATCATGGTTATTTTCATATCTTCATAATCAACTTCATAATGATAGTAATTCATTTCTTGGGCTACTTCATGTATCTATAGCTAATAGAATAAATTTATAAATATTGTTCTCTTTTCCAGATTAATGTTTTCAAAAATGATTCATAGTAAGCATCGACCCCACTCATGGCCTGGCACAACACCTACTTTTGCTGAAATATCTTGGTCATATCCTTCTCCCATATATTGCAGTCACTTGAAGGTTGAATTTTTATGAAATGGTTTTCATAATGCTAGTCAAATTCTGCAAGATACATTATTGATATGGCTACTCTTGTAGAAGAGATGTTGGCTAAATCTTATTTTTTAGAGCTACATTGCAAATTAGTCTGAATTCTGAAAGGACTTCCAATCATTCAAAAAAACCTCTCAATTGTACTATTTTTAGTGTTAAATAATGAAAAAAAACACTTCTGGAAAAGGTTCCACATCCCTTCAGATAAGATATCAACATATTCTATTAATCATTTAAAATTGGTATGTCATCTTCAAACAGCTTTATTTAGTTTAAAATATAGTTGCTTACTGTTTATACTTTAGAGTTTAGACCTATGAAATATTTTCAGTTCCTTAGTGAAGTTAGATTCAACAAGATTTTAATCATTATTTTGAAACCCTTCATGGACATATTATACATGCTGATCAGTTATCTTAATAAAATATAGTTATCAAACTGTTTTTTTGTCTAAAAGCTTATAAATTCGAAAACTAAATTTTTTTATCTCTTTAGTTATACCACTTGGAAAAGTTTCAAATATATATTTTTTTCAATTATTATTGTGGATTTATTTAGATTAAAATTCTCATTGTTTTCATTAATTTTCAACACACATTCTGGTGGGATAATAAAAAATAACACTTTGCAAGCAGTTTTGTATACAATAGCTACTTTTAATTGGACAAAGTTTCTGGTAACAATAGTTACATATACCTTCAGTCAGGCATTTGTTTCTGTTAAAGTTAACTAATATTTATTTCTACAACTTCAATACAAACAAAAGAACAGTATTATGAACATCATTTATCCTCAATATTCTTTCTGTCTAAATCATTTGGAAACAGAAGTGTGTTCATCCTGCAGATTGTAATAGCAGTTACAGCCAGGAACACAGCATTTATTGCCTCCCATCTTCTGAAATGTTGAAAATAGAGATAAATTTAGAAAAAAAATCTTTCAATGTTAATGAGAATGTTTTGCTCCGACTGTATTAAATTACAAAGAAAATATAAAATGAATATATTCGATGTATTTCAATTGAAGCTTTTGACAAAATATTAGAAATTATTGGTTATTATTATATAGTGATATTGTTTTTTTTTAAAAGCATAGATACATGCATCATTTTTACTAAGTTGAAAAAATCATATGTTAATGCAATAAAAACTATAAGTACCTATCCCCAAAAAAAAAAAAATTGAAAGACGAAAAAGGTTTCTTTTATTCTAGATAGAATAAAGTTTCACTTCTGTGGTATTTATGTGATCTTCAAATGATATAATCAAACACTGTCAATGTTTGTGTTTTAATTTAATTAGTTGAGAATTGCACATATATAAAAATTTTTTGTAAATTTATTAGCTACAGCTAGTTCTAATTGGAAAAAAAGTAATTACAAATTTTACATACTAATTTTAAGTACCTAATCATATGAAGATTATTTTAAAGCATATTCTTCAACTATTATATCATTATTGTGATAAGATTCAGTAAAAAACAAAATATTAGTAGTTAGATAGGCAGTGGACATAATTGACATTCAAAAAGTAAATGATTAATTACCTTTAAAAGTTGAATCAACAGTTGCTATACAACCTCACTTTAGTCTGTAGACAATATTTTGCTTATCAGTAGCTAGGTAACTAGATATATGAAGAACATGTAAATATATTAAAACTAGTTATGAGATCACAAATCTGCAAAAATGAAAATAAGGATTAAGTTCAGACACCAATACTAGTGAATTAATGGGGATTGAATCATCCAAATTATATTGCCAACAGAATCTAGAACTCCATTTTTTATAGCATCAAGTATGCAAATCCGAATTAAAGTTATTATAGCTACACAATAGTGTAATTTATTTGATTTAATTCCTACTTTCTCTCAATCAGTTATATTTAGATTTCAGATTATTTTCTACCACACAGCAAATAGTTTCTCTTATTATTATTGGTTCAAAATAGGGATGTTATAAATAAATCAACCAACATTTAGGTAGGTCCAAAGTAGTTCTAGGTCCTTTTCGTCGTAACACTTTTGCTGGCAATATGACAATTATTTAGCAAAATAAGGTATATTCATTTTATAGTAAAAAACAGTAGAGTATAAATCTTGTCACTTACAAACTTGGGTGGGGGACCTGGACTTACATTTGCTATATCTCATTATATTTATAATTTATAGCATTTTAATTTTTTTGGGCACAAGTGACATACCATGATTCCATGAGGCATGAAAGAGTCGTGCAGCAAAAAAAAATTTTGGGCAAAAGGACTGGTCACCATCCAAAAGGTCCAGGTGACCGAAGGGAGATTCAGTTGCAGAGAATCTCCCTTAGTGGCCACTTAGCCAAATTAATGATAACCCAATCTGCATAATGTGTCTCCTGTCTCCCGACTCTCAGAGATTATAATTTGAGAGAGAGTTATTCTAAGCAGCAGATTCAAAATCTCCCTCAACTAAATTAATGGTAACATAGGAATTAATACAAAATCTCCCCCTTGGTAACATAGGAATTAATTCAAAATCATCCTCAGCTAAAATGCTAAATTAATGGTAACATAGAATAGAAATTAATTCAAGATCAGTAATCAGTTAGATCATTCCCAGAGATCTTAATTTTCTAAAATTTGGCTCAGATTTGTTCCATATTCTGCAGACTGGATGGTATCATGCCACCACTCTGCATAATGTGTCTCTTCTCCCCCTCCTGAGTCCTGCAGAGTCAGAGATTTTAATTTGAGACAGTTACTCTCTGACTCAGTGACTCACAAGTCTCACACTCACAGTAACTATCAGATTCAGAAATTAATGCTTACATAGGAATTAATTCAAAATCTCCCGCATCTAAATTAATGGTTACATAGGAATTAATTCAAGATCTCCCGCAGAGATATACAATTTCTAAAGTTGAGCTCAGATTTGTGGCAGAGTCTTGTAAAATGTTCCATATTCTGCAGTCTGATTAATTAATTAATTCAATGTCACCCTCAGCTAATTTAATGGTAACATAGGAATTAAATCAATGTCACCCTCAGCTAATTTAATGGTAACATAGGAATTAAATCAAGATCTCCCTCAGAGATCAAAAATTCCTAAAGTTAGGCTCAGATTTATGTCAAGATAGACTTGGAAAATATTCCAAATTGGAATCTATAGCCTAGCTGCCTAGGCAGTGCTGAAGACTACAAAATTATCACTCAATTAGGCATATCAGTCCTAATTAACAAACTAACTAGAGAACTTAGTTAACAAAACAACACAAGAAGAAATGTTTAAATCCTAACAAGGATCATTATCATATGATGATAACTTCCGAGTCTCTGATTTGCCTCCGGTGCTGGGCAATTCGTTCAGTTAAAAACCACTTTTATATATATTATAATGAATAAATTCACATAATTTTGATTGCAAATAATCCGGAACATTCCTTAATTTACATCATGAAAAGCACAAGGGGAAAAAACCATCATGAAGAGTGCAACCGAAGAAAATATGTTGCGCGCCATCTTTATCCATTAATTTTAGCGACAGTAATTAGATATCATAGGACCACATTGAACAGCTGATTGAACTATAAACGCCATGATGAGCTGGCCTGATAAACTATAGACGGCCATGATTGTATGCGGTTTGCAGAATAATGATCGTAGACCTTAGTTCTATAATTATATGTCATAAACTCATTTTTTCCCGGAGCCTGGAGAGGACCTTTAAGAAAAAGATTCTACACTCTTTGTTTTAATTAAATGAAATTATTATACCTAATACCTACCCAGAAAACATTGTCGTGTCAACTATATTTCTAAACGATACCACGTGCTCTACACTTTCGATGTAGAAAATAGAAACAAATCTATCCTTCTGCATCGTCCAGATACGTTTTTATATTAGCGATGCAACACTCAAATAAATAAAAAAAGAGATACAAACGAAAGCATTTTAGTAATGGAAAAGACACCAAATGCGATATAAAAACATATCTAAATTGACGATATTTGGAACTGTTTCGATGGATTGTTGATACCATTATACTGAATCAATACTCTTTCTAAATAACTCATAGAAACGAAAGCGTTTTAGTAACCAAATAGACAAAAAATTCAAGGTCAAATATATACATATATATATTGAAGAAGATATATTTTCAGAAGAAAGTTAAAATATCGAACTGTATTTCTTACCTACTTCTACTTTGTTACATAGAGAGCAATTCACGTTTGGGGGCATATCAATTTTATTAATATTATATATACAAATAAATGGGGAGAAATGAGGTGATCTGTATACAATTATCATATCCTCTCATGTGCGTGCCTCAGTCACATCTATCTACATACTCTTCTCCTAGCTTTTCCTGCGTCATTTGATTTAGTGGCTGTAGACTTCAGAAAAGCGTAGGACTCGATAAGGAGGGAGAAGGTGGTGGAGGTTTTAAAGGATTTGAAGGTGCCGGAGGATATTATAGATTTGATAAAGAGAGGGTATGTTGGAGACAGGACAAGGGTGGAAGTGGGAGACAGAGATGTGATGATTGAGGTGAACAGCGGGATGTACGGCATCACCACTGTTATTCAAACTCATCAAATACAAGATCATCGAGAAGTTGAACAGGACAGCAGGAGGAGTGAGACTGGGAGGAGTAAAGATTAGTTCTTTGTTTTTTGCAGATGATGGAATGTTGTTGGCGAGAGGTGTGGAGGAAACGAAACGGACTGTGAGGATTCTGAAGGAGGAGGCGAGAAAGTATGGACTGGAGATGAATATGGAGAAGAGTAAATGTACAATGTTCAACATAGAGGAGGTGCAAGAGATAGAGGGTGTGGATGTAGTAAAGGAGATCAAGTATTTGGGGATCAAGATAGAAGGAAAGTGTAATGTGTATGAAGGACAAAGGAGGAAGATGTCAGAAGAAGGGAAGAGAATGAGCAATATGACATATTCAGTGATAGAAAGGAGCTGTCATAGAGTGGTGGTGGGGAAGGTGTACTGGAAGTCAGTGGTGTTGGCGAGTGTCTTATATGGAGCAGAGGTTGTGGATTTGAGAGAGGAAGATGTTGAGAAGTTGCAGAGGCAGGAGAACGTAGCAATGAGGAGGATTTTGGCAGCACCAAGATATGCATCTGTGGCGGCAATGAGAGGAGAGATAGGCATAGGAACGATGAAGAGTAGGATGGTAAGAGGAAGATTACAGTATGTGAGGAGGAAGTTGCAGGGAGACAATGCATTGGTGAAGGGAGTTCTGAACGGCATGAGGAGAGATGGAGTAGGATGGTGGAAGAGAACTCAGAAATACATGGAGTGGGCTGGATTGGAGTTGGAGGAGCTAGAGAGGATGAGTGGGAATGAAGTGAAAAGAAGAATAGCAAAGAGAGTGGAAAGTGAGTGGTTGGAAGATATCAATGAGAAGAGCACACTTTGGCTGTACAGAGAGTACAAGAGGGAGATGCGAGAGGAGGATTACGAGGGAGGTGAAAGGGACAGGATATGGTTCAGAGCTAGAACAAACTGCTTGTGGCTGGGAGACAGGAGAAGAGAGAGGGATGAGGAGAGATGCTTGATATATGGAGAGGGAGGATTGGAAGACCTGATGCATTTCGTGTTAGATTGTGGAGAGCTGGAGGAGGAGAGGAGGGAGGCGTTGGAATTGCAGAGAACGAAAGTTGATGAGAGGCATACTGTGGTGGGAGAGTTCTTGTTTGGACGAGGGAGAAGGAGAGGGAAGATCGAAACTTTGATGAAGATGTGGAGAAAGAGGAGAGTGATGGAAAGAAGAGGAGGCGAATGAAGCGGATGAGGATTTGGATGAAGACCATGGATGATGAAGCCGATGGGAAGGCAATTCAAAATTAACCTGACTGACTGACTAGTTATTTCATATTTCTAGTCAGGAGATCCACTCTACCAATGAGTGTATCTCCTGATATGGTTATTAAGTGGATACCTTTATTATATTAATAGTTATTATATATTATTGTTCTATGTGAATTAATACAGTTTGTATGTTTCAGTTATCATCTAGGTTCCTTAACTACTATTGTTTGCACTTGAACTAAAAAAGTATTGAGGAGCGTTTACATTCAACACGTAACACACTTGAAACTAGATTTGAACTGAAAAGTGTTATGCGAATAAATTAGCTTTGAGGAAAGCATAAGTTGCCACTTACTCATTTGATTTAACTCACACCTAAACTTAAAAAGGTAGCGCCAACACTCATAGTAAGTTAATTTATACACCAGATACATAGGATTAACAGTCTTTGTGGGTTACTTTATCACACTATGTCATAGTTGTTTTAACTCGCACCTAAACTTACAAAAAAGTAGCGACAACTCTCATAGTAAGTTAATTCATACACTGCAGAATACATTGGATTAACAGCCTTTGTGGGTTACTATAACACACTACGTCATAGTTGATTTAACTCGCACCTAAACTTCAAAAAAGTAGCGCCAACTCTCATAGTAAGTTAATTCATACACCAGATACATTGGATTAACAATCTTTGCGAGTTACTTCAACACACTATGTCATAGTTGTTTTAACATATGTTCAAACTCCCAAAATGTAATTCTAACTCTCATAGTAGGTTGATTCAATCCATAAAATGATTTGAATTAACTATGTTTGGTGACACACCACGTCATAGTTGTTTTGACTCACGTGAAAACATGAATGTAGTTCAACTAACTCACGTAATAAATTGATTCAAAGCATAAATTGTTGACCCATCAAATATGAGTAAGCTTTTTTCTCTGTGTGCAAATCAGCATATCTATTATATGCACTAAATAGTATTTTCGCTGATGATCGATTATTAATTATTAATTAATGCCTTTAATACATAGATAAATGTCTGCCTAAATATTCTTATATTTTCGGGATTGATAGATAGGCGGCTAGGTAGTTATTTGAAGAGCTGATTATTAGTATATAACTTTTCATAATAATAAATTTTGATTACTACCTTCCAGTTTGTAAAATGATATCCAAACTAATTTTCTTAGATTATTATATGTTAACTTATTTAAGCATCATACCTACCTAGCTGTTTTTTTCAGTGTCGATATCTTCTACATAGCCAAAGCAGTTACTGCGCTGTCCTCAGATAGGGTAAGTTCCAAATTATCAAGCGATTTCACATTTTCGGTCACGTATGAAATATATTATATAGCTACCTAATAGCTAATTAAAATAAAAGATTATTAATTATTTTATATAGTTTTTCTTAGGCGACCGAAAATGTGGAACCGTCCGATAATTCGGAACTTAAGTATCTCCAGTTTAGTATTCTGATAATTTATATATTTTAAAACTAGTTAGTGTACCTATAGGTAGGGTTACACAGCTAAATTCGGTTCTTTAATTTCTAATTGCGGCCTTATTAAGAAAGTCTTAAAATCCTTATGAAATTAGTTTAGCTATATATTGAATTGTTGAATATCATAATAAACTCAATTTATGATAGATTCTGTTTATTTCACGGGTATCTTGAAGCCATGGTGGTTATTAATGTTTCCGAGATAAGAGACCGCAGTTAGTTAAATTGCCGCAATTTGCCTACTTGACCCTAGTTTTCTAAGATGAGAGGCAAACGCATAACAATAAATAAAATACACAAATTAGTTCGGTATTTAATGCACTTCCTTTTCACGGAAAAATGTCGTTGAAAATCTAAAAGTAACAAGCATGAATAAATGGATATCACAGGGAATGAGACCAGACTTCCTGGGAATGATGAGAACTCATCTGATAGTGATTAGTACTGTCCTGATGAGAACTACACTGACAGTGATTAGTACTGTCCTGATGAGAACTACACTGACAGTGATTAGTACTGTCCTGATGAGAACTACACTGACAGTGATTAGTACTGTCCTGATGAGAACTACACTGACAGTGATTAGTACTGTCCTGATGAGAACTACACTGATAGTGATTAGTACTGTCCTGATGAGAACTACACTGACAGTGATTAGTACTGTCCTGATGAAAACTACACTGACAGTGATTAGTACTGTCCTGATGAGAACTACACTGACAGTGATTAGTACTGTCCTGATGAGAACTACACTGACAGTGATTAGTACTGCCCTGATGAGAACTACACTGATAGTGATTAGTACTGTCCTGATGAGAACTACACTGACAGTGATTAGTACTGTCCTGATGAGAACTACACTGACAGTGATTAGTACTGTCCTGATGAGAACTACACTGACAGTGATTAGTACTGTCCTGATGAGAACTACACTGACAGTGATTAGTACTTTCCTGATGGGAAATTCACTGACAGTGATTAGTACTGTCCTGATGGGAAATTCACCGATGAGAACTTCACCGATGAGAACTGCACCGATGAGAACTGCACCGATGAGAACTGCACTGATGAGAACTGCACTGATGAGAACTGCACTGATGAGAACTGCACTGATGAGAACTGTACTGATGAGAACTGCACTGATGAGAACTGCAGTGGTGCGAAGTTATTTGAATCTGAAAATGTTTACAAACAAATTGATTAAAAAATCTCTTGATATTGACTTAGAATTACGCTACAAACAATTATTAACACGATAAAACAAATTGAATAGATTTTATTTTAATCTCATACTATAATATTTTTTTTTCATTATACTAGGTAATATATTTTTTCATCATACTAGGGGTTTAACGTCGTGCTTCAGTCATATCGTGACTATTTCGCTGACGTAAAAGGAAATTAAATACAAGGGACTAGAAGAAGCAGTCAGAAAGGAAAGTGGCTCCATGAACAAAGGCACTTACCACCGTTGGTGACAATGCTCATGGATGCAGAAAAGCTACTCCGTGAATGCAGTAAATTACCAAGAAATGTGACGAAACGGGACGCAAGTACCGGTGGCTGCCCTAACGGATGGAAAAGGAAAATGAAGAGGTGATAGTAAATGAAGCCTACGAGTCTACC
>CANNZV010001165.1:299572-362132 GCA_947561585.1 Caprella mutica | reverse complement strand
CTATAGGTAAGGTTATAAACAAAGTAAACGTATATATTAGGTAACATTACATAACACCCTACCCTAGTACCTTAGCCATTGGCTAACCAGTCCTCATGGAAAAATACTAATAACTTAAATTAAAGACCGATTTTAAAGCTGTCTTTTCAATCGTTTAATTTTTCGCATAAATATTTATATACGCGATTAGACAAAAACGAAGTTGATAAATGGTAATATACTCATATTATGAACATTTATTCAAATCTATAATAATATTAGGAATATATCAGAGATCTTTCCAGGCATTAGATGCAAGAGTGTTTTTCAGTACATAAGGGTGAATATTTCACTATAATCAGTTAACTGTAACTCTTATAGCGGCTTAGCGAGATCAAATATGTGAGAGAATAATTGCGCACACCAAGCTTCGTACAATAACATCTTATAAATATGATTTGTTTCTTTTCTTAGCTTGTTACTTTTATTTTGAATGATGATTTTTTCTTTTGCTTTTACTAATGTATGAAATACTAATATCAAATGAAGGATTTTAAAAGAAAAAAAAATTGAAATGACTCAAATGAGCTAACTTTTGACGGCTAAGTAGGTAGGCTGATCAGATAATTTAAGATCGAGTATTAGGCTATTCGCTTTACAATTGAATGGATTATAATTTATATATAGGTATTATAATATTATATGTATATAAGTTATAATATAAATAACTTTGAGATATATTCACAGTAATCTTCACTGTCTGACCTTTCTAATATATTGAATAGAAGAAAAAGTTAAGCAAGCAAATAGAGTATAGGAATACCATAATACAGTATCTTATAGTACTTTCATATTCAAACAAAATGCAAAAAGTTTTTATATCATCAGTTCTCTAGATAGATTAATCAAAAATGTTTTAATATAAATGAAAATTGAAAACTAATAGTAAAAACTTAAAAATGATTTAATTAGATACTTGGATACTTCAATATGGATACATTGTCTTGCATTGTTATGACGACAGAGTTGGTCTTAATTTTTCTTTGCATGAAATTCGGAGGTCAGAAGAAAATTCAGAATAACTTAAACTATACGTATTGGAGTAGAGAATGGAGGGGAACTTTAAAGATACTTAATGCTCATTCAGTCATATTCAATGATACTAACTTATTAAGTATAGTAGGTACAGTGGAACTCCCTTATAGTGAACTCCTGTATAGTGAATCACGCTGAATAGTAAAATCCGGTATAGCGAACTTACCTCTATAGTGAACATATTTGGGTTAGTCTACACAAATATTCGTAAGTTTTCTATGAATCTCTTATTCCTATTTAGTAAATTCTCTAAATTAGTTGTATTTCATGAAGCAGCAGTTCTACCAGTGCAACTCCTCTATAATGTAGTCATATGAAGTCACAGTATAATTATTATTATAAATTTATTATATCAACCCAAATGAATTTGACGTATGTTTTATAGGCATATATTTTTTTAATTACTTTATATATTTCATGTCATTTCTTTAAATTTACTGGCTTTCTTGACTTTGTTCCTACATAAATACAAACTATATTTTTTTAATTCAAAACTTAAATATTTACGTATCGGCGTAAATCAGCGTAAATCACGTAAATTATGGAATTAATTGTACTTTAGTTACGTGTGGCAACGTAGAAATACAGATTGGTTACCGAATACGCACGAATATGTCCACGTTTTATGTAGTAGAGACAAATGCGCGAGCTATGATTGGTTCACACTCCATCCAATAACGGGGTACGGTCAAGAGCCCCCCCGGTCAAGAGCCCCCCCGGTCACGAGCCCCCCCGGTCACGAGCCCCCCCGGTCATAAGCCCCCCCGGTCACGAGCCCCCTCCCTGTTTTTTTAATCCTTATTTACCTAGTTAAACAAATGAAGAATTACTTAGATAGAAATAACTGAGAGGTACTAATGTAGTTTGTTGTATCCGCTAGTTTGTTGTACTGCACACTTCATGATTGTTTAATGACCTAGCAGGGGGGTTCGGGGGGCGGCACGCCCCCCTATATACATATATTTTATGTCTATTCAGTATTGAACTACAAAAGTGTCAATAAGGATTAAATAGTATAGGTAAATAAGGATTTAAAAACAGGGGGGCTCGTGACCGGGGGGGCTCTTGACCGGGGGGGGGCTTATGACCTAGGGGGGCTCATGACAGGGGGGGCTCTTGACCGGGGGGGGCTCATGACCGGGGGGGCTCTTGACCGGGGGGGGCTCATGACCGGGGGGCTCTTGACCGGGGGGGCTTATGACCTACACCCTCCAATAAACAGTTCAGCTCACTCAGTTGCCAATCTCTTATATAGCTATGTATTTGTTTCTCCTTATATATTCAATATTCTTACTTGAAATTTGGTACACATTAGTTTAGTACAAAAACTAACAACTTGTAAAAATACAGTAACGTAGGTTTATAAATAAGACATGTGTTTTTTTAACATAGAGTGAAACCTTCTGGTTGTAACTTGTTTCTGACAAATAGTTAGTATCTTGTTGAAAAAACTGTTTTTTTATATAGGTTGCCCTAATAGCCTTGGAAGCATAAGTTAGTAAAAGGGCCGAATGTAAATGTGTAGACTGTAGTTCACTTTTGTTTTTCTTAATTTTTAGATATAAAATATAGGTATACCTAAAAAATCAGAGGTTTGCTTACAAATGTTCGGACTAAATGTTTGGTTCGGAACCAAACTTTTCCAAATTAGGTTCGCTATACGGAGGTTCGGAACCCAAAATCGACGAAGATTCGGGTTCGGATTCGGAACCTAAAAAAAGGTTCGCGCGCCCAGCTCTGGTTAAAACCATGTATCGGTTTTCGTGTTTCTACTCGAAGTGTAAATTCAGATATCATTTAGAAACAGACATTCCGATATCTACTATGAGTCGAAATGGTTGCTAAGTCGATACCCACCGTTAGCGCTACGAATTCGACAGCAAACGGCATCGAATCGACATTCATATGTTTGTTGGGAACACTACAGATCAACAACACAACACTACCAACCGTTAAAGAACCAAAACTACTAGGACTTACACTCGATCCAAAACTCACCTTCAATAAACACACACAAAACACCAAAAAAAAACAAAGAAACACTCATCACAACATACAAAGCCACTATACAACCTATAATAGAGTACGCCAGCGCAATCTGGTCCCCAATCCTCTCCAAGACTCCAACGTACCAACATTAACAAATTACAGATAACACAAAACACATCACTCAGAACAGCTACAGGATGCACAAGAGGCACCAACAGAGAACACCTACACCATGAAACAAAAACACTACCACTACACACCCCTACGTGTTGCCACAGGTGAATCTCATATCGGTGTATCGCTTGGGTGTTAAATCTAAGTCTCAGGCTCATGACACCAGAAATGTTATGGTGAAACTGGTTAACGGTGATGTGAAAAACGATATAATGTCATCTTGTCGCAGTGTTAAACCACATGATCTATTCGCTAACGACGACCTCACTCCAATGAAATCCTCAATACTATTTAGATTGAGACAGGCTAAGAAGAAATTCCCTGGTAAAATATCCGGATGTGGTTCTCGAGATGGCAAGATTTTTGTCTATTTAAAACCACCAAATCAATCGGGCCGTGACAACAAGATGTTCATCAACAATCTTCGGAAACTGGATGAATTCTGCAACAGTGAGCTTAACATATCATCGGATGAGCTTCTAGTGAACAATTCAAGAAATTGACTCTCTTATGACCTGTTATTAGCAAAGATTATTCAAATTGTGGATCTTAATGTGATTATTTTGTTTTGTGCTGTATCTATTTGTATAGAGTTACTAGTTTTATTTGATGTGCACAATGATGAACACTATTTGCATGCGACTTACTTTGCTGTGTGTGGTTTTGTTATCATATGAGATTCAGGATCTTTACAATTAATTATGGTTTTGAGCAGTCTTATACATTGTTTAGAAATGTATACAGTACTGTCTTTTACAATCTTTTAAGGCTTGTCTATTGCAAACAAGTGTATACCATGGTATACACTTTGATTTGTCTGGACATGTTGTGTGTAGGAGCAAATTATTTCTCGTGTCTGTGTTTTTATCTTTTTGTTGTTAGAACCAAAAACGTTCATGATAGTCAGTTTTGGTTTGTGTGCTGTCTGGTGACTCTCTCGGTTTCTGTGTGTGTTTTTGATGATGTGCGTTTTCACAGTGAAGTTTCTCTGCACACCTGCTTAGTGTGCCTACTTGCCGTTGGTGACTTACACCTGTGTGGGTGTGTGTGTGTGATGTTTATGTGTTTTGTGTATTGGCTAATTCATTTAGGTGTCTGTGTGTGTATGTGTAAACTTTTTCATTGTTGTCTGCTTTTCTGTAGCTGTTTCATTTCAGAGCTTAGCTGTGTATTACTTACATGTGTATTAATTTTGAATATTTTACTATTAAATGTTATTTTCTTTATATGCATGCGTAATTTGTTTTCGGAGTATGTCATTGATACTATCACTCTATTTCGCTCATGGCAGTCTCTCATAATGATAATTTGCCTTTCTTAAATGATGTAGATCCTGATGATAATTTTATAAATGTAGTTTATCCTGGACTTACTGACGGGAGCTCACTCTATTATTCGGTAAATAATATGAAAAATATAGTTAGTGATAATGACATTATTATTCTTAATCTCAACATTAGGAGCTTTGATAAGAATTTTGACTCTTTTTCGACATTTTTGTCATCAGCTGATATTAGTCCTGATATTATTGTCCTAAGTGAGACATGGCTTAGTGAGCCCGTGAACGTTGAGGGATATAATTCATTCCACTCATTTAGGTGTGGCAGGAGAGGTGGTGGAGTATCTGTTTTTGTAAGTGAATCTTTCCCATGTTGTAAATTGAATGAATTCTCAATTGTAAATGATACAATTGAGTCCTGTGTGGTGAAAGTATCACTGGCTCTGTTAAGTCTTTATGTCGTTGCTATCTACAGACCCCATTCTGACAGTATTATGAACTTTAGTAATGTTTTACATACATTGCTAGCTAGTAACTGTTTGAAGCATGATGTGTGCTTACTGGGAGATCTCAATGTAAATTTGCTGGACGTGGATAATGCTGACGTAACACATTTGACAGCTTTGATGAGAGCTTTTAACTACGTACCAGTCATCACTGAGCCGACTAGATTTCCGTCTTCAACCCTGAGCCAAGTGGCTTCTCTTCTCGACCACACCCAACAAACATATGAATGTCGATTCGATGCCGTTTGCTGTCGAATTCGTAGCGCTAACGGTGTGTATCGACTTAGCAACCATTTCGACTCATAGTAGATATCGGAATGTCTGTTTCTAAATGATATCTGAATTTACACTTCGAGTAGAAACATGAAAATCGATACATGGTTTTAACAGCATCATCTTGACGTCGGCATGTCTGTTTCCAAACGATATCTGAATTTATACTTCGACCAGAAGTGCGAAAACAAATACGTAGTTTTAAAAAATTCGTTTCAAATTTGGAAATTCATTTTCTAGCCTTCCTGTTTTATAATACGTATAGAAATGTAGGAATTATTTCTATTCAATTGGATTGTACCTTTCTATATAACTTACGCAGTTCTCCCTTTTAACTATTCCCAATAATTAATACACTTATAGGGGACTACGGCAGTTGTAAAGGTACGATCAAGCATTGGCACGCTAGTGCGATTGTGAACTGGATCAACGAAAAGTAAGCGATACTGGAACATCGGTTGTTGAACAGTGTTCCTCCAGTACCGTGAAAACGAAATGGATAACCAATCAAGTGATTTTTCGATGGCCAGTACATTTATTGTTATGAATCTATTCTACCCTGTTTATTGTAAATAAGCCCTGAGGGGTTCCTGAAGCTGTTTTTGGTGAATAGAAGAGAAGTGGGTGGCGTCCCTTGGGTCCCAAACTGTTGTAATTTGGATTATGTATTGTCTATTTTATGTTTACCATGTTTATAGTATTTCTAACTCTCCATGCAGTTTTAGAGGATAGCACTAGGGTTATGCTCTACAATTACGAGGTCTTAGATTTTGTATTAGATAAGCTCGTAGATTTCATTTACTATCACCTCTTCATTTCCCTCTTCCATCCTTGAGTGCAGCCACCGGTGCTTGTGACTATTTTTGTCACATTCCTCGGTAGGTGACAGCATTCACGGAGTAGCTTTTCAGCATTCATGAGCGTCGTGACTTCGTCCATGGAGCCACTTTCCTTTCTCACTGCTTCTTCCAGTCCCTTGTATTTCATTTCCTTTTGACGTCAGCGACATGGCCTATGGTTCCGCAGCAGACGTTAAACCTCTACTAAACGTAAATAATTAAAAATTGATGGGCTATTTAACATGTTTCATTTTAGAGTAAATTCTGTGTTATCAAACGGTTTCACATTTTTCGAATATGTAAGAAATAAATATAATAATTATCATTATTCAATTCTTACTGAAATTGGCATCCATGATTCCAGTACTTAAGATACAAGTTTAGAATTAAAATTTATTACATAAATAATTTTTCCACATATAATTAGGAGCTCCATATCCGATAACTTGAGCTTTCACCTAGTGCCAAAAGCTGTGCAAATGAGACGATTAAAATTCAGTGATTCACATTATAGATAATTAAACTTAAAATGGTAATCAGACTCAATAAATCTATATTTAATCATTATTTAACTTTTACTTCAATTCGTTTCATACCTTCAGCTATTTTGTTACTAATTAAATAGTAGTTAAATAATAATTATTGTATTTTCCTTTATCACGTGTTCGAAAATATAGACCCTATTAATAACTTGGAACATATACCTTACTGCTAAAAATATTTCACAGAACACAAAATTCCTGTTTGTTCAATGAAACACAATAATCATAAAAATCTAATTATCTATTAATTTCTTCTAAGTCGTGGCCTCAAAACATTTTCTTTAATTTGAACTCAGAAGGAACGAAAATTTTAAGGAGTTACAATTATATAAAAATTTGACCAACTCTTCACTATTTGTAATAAGAATAAGTTATAATTTTGGTTAAAAAAGCTGTGCTTACCTGTATTGTTCTATTCACTTTAATATATCTTTAAGTATCTCCGGGTCGTTTAATTTCAAAATTTTTTTTTAGTCTAATACATCCACGGTGGCAATGTGACAGAGGTACAGGCACGAGGACGGAGGGGCCCACGATCGATACCAGGACACATCACTTCATTTCTTCCCATTTAATTTACACATAACATTATGTAACAATAATCAAATTGATATACATCTAAATGTACAGTACGTTATATCAATGAAGTAAGAGTTTTCAATTTTAATTTATTTATTTATTGGATGCAAGTGGATATCGTTTCGAAACATATTAGATATATAAATTAGGCGTCTGTTCGATGGAGAATCCCTATGTATGTTGGATGTCGTAATTTCTATTTCTATTCAACGCTGTTAAAACGGTATCGCTTCGATGCCAAATATACTTGATATGATGCGGTTTAGCGGTGCAAACGGATATCTGATTGATGTCTACTTGATGTCACCATGTCTAATTTGTTATTGGTATTCGATGTCGGAAGAGAGGTTATACAGAGTCGTTTAGACATCGAATAGATACATTCATGTTTGCTGGGACATTTGGATAAATTTTTCCTCAGACTACAGCAACTGTGCTGGTGTTCTTTTGGACAATATTACAGACCACTGCACTACATTTTTAACCTTATCTAAGGCTATTTTAATGAGTGATAGGTCTGGTGATCTGGTTGAGATCAGATTTCGTCTTGTGAATGATGCAAATATTGAGAAATTTAGGGTTATTATCTCGACTATTAACTGGGATGTATTAGCTAATTTTACTGATATAAATATCGCTACTGCTTATTTCTTGGAAACTGTTAATGATATCTATTGTAAATGTTTTCCTTTGAAGCTGAAAAGAGTTAGTCGGAAACGTCTCTGTAAACCCTGGCTGACTTCTGAATTATTAAAACATGTTAAGTATAAATCTATTTGTTTCAAGAAATGTAAGTTAGGGCTAATATCTGAGGCTGAGAATAGAAGGGTGCGTGATTATGTAAATGCTACGGTTCATAGAGCGAAGGTGCATTATCACAGAAGTAGATTTGAAGGTTGCATGGGTGATATGAAGAAAACATGGTATTATTTGCGTAAACTTGTTTCGTTAGGTGCTAAGAAACAGAGTATTGATGAAGTGATTGTTGATGGTGTTGCTATTTCCAATCCTAGTGATGTTGCTCGTTGTTTTAATGATTATTTCTGTTCTGCTGCATCTGCGATTGATGATTCTTTACCTGTGTCTCCTTCTGACCCCCTTTCCTATATTCGACGCAATAGTCACTCTTTGTTTTTTGATCCAGTATCGAATAATGAAGTAACTGAAGTTATCATGTCATTGAAGAATACTAAGTCTAAACTTGATACTATATCGGTGAAAATGTTAAAACTCTGTAGCCCAGTTTTGAATCATCCTTTGTCACTATTGATAAATAAGTCTCTAGCGGGCGGTGTTTTTCCGGATGTTTTCAAGGATGCTTGTGTAGTCCCTATATATAAAAAAGGATACAAGTCTGAGGTCAAAAACTATCGACCTATATCAATATTACCTTTGTTTAGCAAAATTTTTGAGAAATGTGTTTCTAGGCGCTTGGTTTCTTTCATGAATTGTTTTTCTATTATCTGTGCTAATCAGATTGGTTTTAGGAAGGGATTGTCTACTATTGATGCGGTTGTCGACTATTCTGAATACATCTGTAAAAACATGGAAGAACGGAATCATGTCATAGGTCTATTTATTGACTACTCTAAGGCCTTTGACACTGTTAATCATGGCATCCTGCTGTCCAAACTTGAGTCCTATGGTGTTCGAGGTGTGACTTTGGATTGGTTCAGGAGCTATCTGGATGGCCGTAGACAGTGCGTTAAGATTGGTGACTGCTATTCATGTTTCAGTTCTGTCTCGATTGGTGTTCCTCAAGGGAGTGTTTTGGGACCTATTTTATTTATCTTGTATGTAAATGAACTAGCCTACATCTCTCCAAACCTCAAAACTATTTTATTCGCAGATGATACTACTGTGTCAGCAGCTGGACCAAATTATCGACAACTGTGTAATTCCTTAAACACTGAAATTGAAGCTATCAATTCATGGTCCATATCAAATAGATTGGCTCTGAATGCTGATAAAACTGGCGCTGTTCTCTTTTCTAATAGACTCCATGATGTTGATCCAGAATGCGGGATAAGTTTGGGGGGTGCTAGAGTGAATTTCCTTGACCGTGTTCTGTTTTTGGGTGTCACTATTGATAGCAAACTAAAGTTCGGTGACCATATTAATGCTGTGTGTGGTAAACTTTCTAGGGTGGTTGGCATCATGTATAGGGTAAGAGAATACTTGTCTGTGAAATCTTTAACAAATTTATATTATAGCTTGTTCTATCCATACTTGATTTATGGTAATATTTTATGGTGCGGAACTTATAATGCTCACCTTCATACAGTTTAGATGCTGCAAAAGAGAGCTGTGAAAATTACTACAGGTAGCACGTATTTAGCTCATACTGAGCCTCTTTTTTCTAGCACTGCTATTTTGAAGTTGAATGATCTCTGTGACTTACTATTGTTGTTGTATATGTTTAAGAATAGAAGCAAATTTGTCTCTTCCAACTTGAGATATGAAACTAGACATGGCAATGATCCTTCAATTAGTTCCCATAGATTGACTCTAACTGAGCACAGTGTACACTACTCGGCAGTAAAACTGTGGCATTCTCTGCCTCCGCATATAAAATCTATAAACTCGTACAGTAGTTTCAAAACAACATTAAAAAAATATTATGTAGATAAATATGCTAGTGTAGTTGTGTAATTACTTTTTTAACTTTTTCATCAGTTTGATAAATTTTTTTTTTTTTCTTGTCGCTATAATTCATAGCTTAATTATTGTATTATAGTAAATAGGAATCATTTTTTACCGCCATGCTGTTTAAATATTTTAATCATTTTCTTTTAATTTTGCCCGAAAATTTCTTTTCTAGAAATTATATAGGGGCTTGTTGAATTGTAGATTTTTTTTATATACTTTTCTTCAATAAATATCCTTATCTTTATCCATCTAAAACTCCACGCCTCACAACTCAGACAAAAGGCACAATTACCCACACACCCACTTCACTCCCTCACACAAGAACAACCCCCACCCAGACTCATGAAACCAACAATATTCTATAATAACAACTACACTCACAACCTAGACACAACAGCAGACAACACTACACCTGACACAATCAAAGAAAACATGACAAATACACACACCCACATCGTTAACACACACTTACAAGACACTAACAACAACTCCCACACGGCACAAGACGAATACTAGCACAGCCATAGTAAACAGAATAGTATAGTACCCCAGTTACATGTATTATTCAAATTTATTCTGGGTAGGCTGTGACGTCATGTATGTAAACAAGAGGTCACGTCATAGTAAATAGAATTGCTGTGGGTCACGTGGAATAGAGAATTAAGATGGCAGCCAACGCGACCGATCTGACTAATGATCTAATTATCTTGAATAAATCGTCTTCTTCAAGACTAAAAATTTGTTACTATTTTGGGTGTAAAAAGACCAGTAGCAATTTCATCAACAGTCATTTTTTAATTTTCGTCCGTATGTCTATAGAGATTGGATGATAGCATGCGGTAATGTGGAATTAAAAAAAATATCACCGAAAACGTTATTTAACAAAAGTTGGGTGTGTTGCAGCCATCTTTTGTGTTTGTACTGTACGTACAAACGTACGCACCATTGTTGACATGTGACGTCACAGCCTACCGGGACACGCGTAATATCCCCCCTATAGCTCTGGGATACTATATATTCTCTGTACTGTGGCACAGCTCCGCACAAATAAGTTTCCCTTTCTCAAATCATACCTCCACCACATAGATCCAATCACTCACACTTCCCCAAACTGCCCATTATGCAACAACAACCACGACACTTATTCGAGTGCCCTGGAGTGGCGACCACCCTGGTCCCGGCCGACCTCTAGCTGGACCCGGTAGCGGTGGTGGAGCTGCTCGCCCAGTGGACTCGGTCGATGGGGACGGGGGGGTCAGGTGCCCGCGTGAGGGCCTGGCTCCCACTTGTCGGGGGACAGGCGGGGTCGACAAGAAGAAGAAGGCCAATTCAAAATTAACCTGACTATATTGTTTCTAAAAGCCGGAATCGTGTTTACGATAATCGTAGAGAACCTAGGTTGTAAACACAGTTCATAAATTATAAACTGTGGTTGTAAATTAGTAAATTTTCCTTGAGCAAGCTCTTCGTCAGAAGTTTCCACTTCCCAGGCCAAACGGTGCAATCAAGCGGTTACTCCAACAGTTTTAGAGTGGGTTTATTCACTCAAAATTTGAAAAGAAGAAGAATGCAAGTATTTTTTGCCAATAAATAGCCTTCCTAATGAATCGGTGTACAATACCCTAAGTTAAAGTTCCTAACACCCATATTTCTTTCCGTTTCAGGTTGTAAAATTTAGTTTTATCTTCATCAAGCTCATTAAATGTTAATTTGAATATTATTTGGCAATAAACAGCTTAACTAGCTTGCCTTGGCAGGCCCTTGGCCCCTTGCATGCTTGCTGCATCATCCTGCATGCTCCTTGTCTGGCTCAGGCCCCAGGGCTGTCCCTGATCAGGCTGATCTCCAGTCTGTATTTCATGGTAAATTCCACAGATATGTTGGTGGAATTTTTCTTTCTTTAATTACTATTCTGGCAAAGTCTGTGGATTTTTAGCTATTTATTCTTATGTTTCCAATCCATTAATTTTCAGTGGATAAATTGGGAAAATGTTGGTGGATCAAGCTGAATCAGCCAAATAATTGGAAATTTCTGGTGGATTTTTTTAGCTTTTTGAAAAGGTTGGTGGAATTTTTTGCACCAAATACAGACAGACTGGGGAGGAAATGGTAAACTCCTAGTTTAGTTGACCTGACCCTTGGATAGGGTCAACTAAACTAGGAAGCGGCCAAGTAATAAAGCATGTCCAAACTCGCCATTTTAATGGCGAGTTTGTGACAGTTATTTCGAGCCCTTCAAATGCAAATGGCGAGTTTTATCTATTTTTCTCCTATGCTACAATGTTATTTTGGAGAGAATTTATGAAAATTTGATCATTTTGGAGAGAATTTGTTGAATTTTGGAGAGAGTTGGAGAGACAAATGGCGAGTTTATGAGACATACTATTTTACTTGGGGAAGCGGGTATATAAATCCTATATTAAAAAATAAGTTCAAATTATTTTATTTTATGACAGTTGTAAAATAACTATATTTTGATTTTTACAATTGAAATTTAAATGAAAATAAAATATTATTTGTATCATTGTATGTGATATGTATCTATAGGTAATACCGATCAACTATTCAAGAGAATGTCTTATGGAAAGTGGAAACATATTGGGATTTGGGAAAATGCAACTTGCAAGTGGCCAGACTGGAAAACATAAATTCTAACAGAGTTACTCATAACTTCATGCATTCCCATTAGTGATGTTTATCATCACAACAAGCCCAATTGTGAAGCATAAATGACTTATTTTACATTAGTTTTCACTGCGGAGTTGAAATTTATAAAATAATTTACTGATTTCTGCACTTTTTAGGGTTAAAATGAGTAATTTATGTTCATTCTAAATTCCTAACAGAGTTACTAGTCAATCTGAAATGAGTTATTATTCCACTCTGGGCAAGTGGTGAGTTAGTGGCCAAAATTAATATAGCGTCTTGCGTGACTCCAAAATCTTTATTTTTGGGTCACGTGAGTCGTGACTGGCAATCTGGCATCAGTTTACTGTAGAAATGATATAACTGAAACAAAATAAGGTTTTACATCCTCTTCCTTAGCGTCCTGCTATTGCTGCAACACTTCCTCTCTCTAGAGTAGTTTATCAGAACTATGGGTAAATGACAACTGAAGGTAAATTTCCCAAATTTTGTAAATAAGAATCCTTAATCTCAATAAATATAAGTAAAATATGATTTAAATATTAATAACCCTTTATATTATATACCCGCTTCCTAGTTTAATTGATCCTATCCAAGGGTCAACTAAACTAGGAGTTTACAGAGTAAATTAAGGATTGTTCACACAGAAAATGTTAAAAATGTCCCATATTCTTCACACTGGCAAACTCGCCATTTTATTGGCGAGTTATTGACAGTTATTTTGAACCCTTCACTTGCAAATGGTGAGAAATATCTAATTTTCTCCTATGCTGTTATTTTGGAGAGAATTTATGATAATTTGATCATTTTGGAGAGTTTATGAGCCATACTATTTTACTTGGCTGGCTGATTACCAGTCTGCAGGAATATGGGACATTTTACCATTTTCTGTGCGATTAATCCTTAATTTCCTTCTATATTTTCATGTATTTTACTGAGAACCGAAGCCAAAATAGAGTATTTCTTGGAGAACAGTTTACTAGTTTCTGCAATCCAGTCTGCAAAAGATGCATGAAGTTGTGAAGTTTATCCGGCGACTGATAAGGCCTTGAAATTAGTCTCCTGAATTATCCGGCGACAATTTTCTAATTTATCCCTATGTTTACATGTAATATTGGAGAGATTTTTGGTCAATTTGGAGAGAAATTGGAAAATATTTGGAGACAAATTGCCCCAAAAATTTAATGTCTAGAGACTGATTGGGCATGCTTTGCAGTCTGGCCTGCAATCTGGGCTGTCCAGGGCTGATCATTTGAAATAATCAAATGATAAATATATTATTAATTTAATATTATAATACCCTAATGGGCGGCTAATATCCATGTTTGCTTCCATTTCAGCCTGTTTCAGTGCCATGTTACAGAGTATGTCAGTTAAAGCCAATTAATTGGCTTAGATTTCAAAAGGTCAAAAACTCAGATATGTCTAATTGGCCCAGTTGCGAAATACGACTCCTTTAAAATACAAAAATTCGATCCGACTCCTCAATCTTAAAATATTATATTTTGGTGTTTGGAAAGAGATGGCTGTCATGAAACACGACTCCCTTGGAATACATCTAAATTCAATCCGACTCCTCTCATGGTAATTAAATCGTATCTCTTCAGTATTTCTACGGGGAGAAATTCAGGGGAGTCGCTTTCCATGACAGCTATATAGAGACGATATTAAAACAATCTGACTCCTCTTAATTTATATTCAAGTATTAGTTATGAAATCATTTGAATTCAATAATAATTAGAATATATATAGTAGCAAATTTTTGTATCATAGTTACGACAAACTATACCAACTTATTTATGTGTTTGCTTCAAACATTTGACAAAGAATATTTAATTGTATTATAAAGTTTATTAAATGATATTTCATTGTATTATAAGGTTTAATAAGTTGTACTTAAATTGAATGGTTTAAACATAGAAAGGCTTTTTGCTTATCAATTGAAGGTAGGTTAGGTTGGTTTTACGTTTCGTATAACATGAGGAGTCGTGTTTCGTGACAGCCATCTCTTTTCAATCACCAAAATATCACATTTTAAGATTGAGGAGTCGTATATAGTTTTCATATTTGGAAGGTGTTGTATTTCATGACAGCGATCATTAAAAACACCCAAAAACCCTTATTATCCATTGGAGGGAGTCGTATTTCGCAACTGGGCCGTCTAATTGACTTAAAGTTTTGAATTAATTCCTATGTTCCCATGTTAATTTCTGCTTGAAATCTTCAAAAATGAGCCAAATTGGCTTGGCTCAGAATTTTTGTGAAATTTTGACTCAAGAATTGGCGTACAATTTTCCAGCCTCTGAAATATGGTTTCATTGATTCTTTAGTTAGCTTCTGTAGTGCCAGACTGGAGGAACTGTCGAACTGGTAAATTGTTTCTAAGAAGTCCTCTATTTTTGCTTCTGTTCTCAGTGAAATACATGTAAATATAGGAGAAAAATAAGGACTGTTCTCACAGAAAATATTAAACATGTCCCGTATCCCGTAAACATGTAGTGATTTGTAAATTGTAATCGGACTTAAATCAGTAATCCTAACCAATCTCTCCATTTGTCTCTCCAGCTCTCTCCAAAAATCACAAAATTTCTATCCAAAATGATCAAATTATCATAAATTCTCTCCAAAATGACATTGTAGCATTGGAGAAAAATAGATAATTCTCGCCATTTGTAATTGAAAGGCTCAAAATAACTGCCACAAACTTGCTATTAAAATGGGCCTATGGCAAGTTTTGACATGCTTCATTACCTTATTTACCTGGATAATTAAATTAAAAGAATGTTAGCTGTTACTCAGCCAGTCAGCCTGTACAGTCTGAAAAAAAATAAGAAACAATCCTTAATTTCCTCCTATATTCACATGTATTTTTATTGAGAACAGAAGCTAAAATAGGGGATTTCTTGGAGAACACTTTACCAGTTCCTGCAGTCTGACCACAGACTCTGGATTTTTTACAGAGATTGGAATTTACTTCAATTTGGCCTTGAGCTCAGCAAATAAAATGGTAACATAGAAATTAAATAGGACTTAGCCGGCCGCCGGCAATGGGCGCAGCCGCGCAGGATTAATCATCAGTCCTGCTGTATTTTTCAGACTGGCACTGGCAGCCTGTTGCCTTTTTCTTTTTGTGTTAGATATATCAATTTATTGTAGGAATATTTGTATGTTCAATAGGTATATAAATTGTAATATTATTTAAAATTAGATTATCAGTTTTCTCACTGTCCAAGCAAAATAGTATGGCTCATAAACTCTCGATTTGTCTCTTCAGCTCTCTCCAAAAATCACAAATTTTCTCTCCAAAGGACCAAAATGATCAAATATCATAAATTCTCTCCAAATTATTGAAATTAACGAGTTTGGACATGCTTTTTTACCTGGCTCACTGTTAGATTTAGTTTCCCATGTTCTTAACTTCTTATCAATTAGGTTAAATAACAATCTAATGATTTTATTATCTACATATAATATGTTTTGTTCACTTGTAGTTAGAACTTAGAAATATTAAATATTGTTATATAGGTCTACCTAAACATAATTTAATAATGCAATAATTATAACACGGTAAGACAAATTGAAACAGTTCGTGCAAATAGCGATATACCCAGTCTGCAGAGTAAGGGCCTTTAACATTTTCTGTGCAAACAATCCTTAATTTCCTAATCTGTTTACATGTATTTTACTAAGAACAAAAGCCAAAATAGATAATTTCTGGGAGAACAGTTGAACAGTTCCTTCAGTCTGGCGATATACCGTATGCACAAGCCAGATCTAAAGTGCTTGAAGCCGTCCTTTAAAAGAACAAAGAACAATGGTAATAAACAGACCCACCTTATTACTAACAGAAATCAGAAAAATGGTATTACAGTCATTACTCTGACCAGAGAGCTGAAAGAATATCTTAAAATGTCTTAAAAAAACTGTTCTGACTGATCGAATTGACCACAGTACACTGAACTGTGACAGCTGGGCTGCAGGAGTGAAAATTCCAAACATAGTCACTGAGGTCTGTACAGTTTGCCTTGCTCACAAAATAAATTATTTGAGGACTTTATATTATGCTTTCTTAAAATATTCCAAAGTGACATCATGGGCCTATACAGACTTAAATATAATATTGGTAGATTTTTAAAACTTATTCTTATATTTTCATCAATTTCTAAAGCTCTGGAGTGCTGGTGGGTGGTGGCTAAATAAATTGCAGTAGTTTAAATCTGGCTGGTTTTAGACTTTTAAAGTCTTTTAATTAGACTTTAGACAAAACAAAATAGTTGAATTTATGATTAGAGAATAGCTAACAGAGATGTTTTCATTGTGTTAGTCCCTCTGAATGAGATTATGAAGTTGATGCACTAAGTTTTGACTTCACAATAATAAAATTGGTTCCGATTATTATGTTGATTCTCTATTAGTTTGACAGTTAAGCCTCTTTGTTATAATTAGTTATTGCTGTTCACCATTTTAATATTTATACTATTTGTATATTTCTCCAGATAATTGATTTTTTTTATAATAAATTGTTCTGTGTAGCTAAAATCAAAACAGAATGTGGACCTGCAAGAAGTGTGAAAAACCAGTCTATTTTGGTAAGTTTCAGCTCTATATTTTGTTTATTAAATACTCTATTCTTAACTTGCACCTTGTTTTTATTGAAATGTAGCTATATGAGTATTTATTGATAACTAGTGTACCAATATGTTGTTTACCTAACTAGATTTTTTTACAGCGGAAAGAATCCAATCTCTTGGCTTTGACTGGCACCCTTCATGTTTGGTGTGTAAGGAGTGCGGCAAGAAGCTGCACCCTGGTCAGCATGCTGAACACGCAGCAGAACCTTACTGTCATCATCCTTGCTATGGTGTGTAGCTAGCAAATAAATATTGAGAGAATAGAATAGGGCTATTAGAAAAGCTATCATTCTGTATTTCAATAAGTTAAGAATCATCTGTAAAATTGTCAGCTATTATCCTTATTTATATTATTTTAATATTTCTATCAAAACCTTACTTAGGCCGTTTACCAAGTTGACTACTTATTGGCACAAATATGTACCACTGTTTTTATCATACAGACAATATCAATAGATACAAACAGAGATACTCAGCTCCTCTCTATCGTGGGACAAGTTATACAGAAGCAATAACAGAAACTTGTAATTTTGAAAAAGTCAGTTAGGCTAGACTGCATTTTGAGCATATGCTGTCAACGTGTTAAGATTTCTTGAATTATATTATTTCTATATATTTAACTAACTAACTACACATTTGAAATTATTTGAAATCATTGACTTGTTGATTTCAATGTCTATCCGAATCTTGTTATATGTCAATACTGGTACCCTTATAAATAATAGTATTTATCATTATGAAATATAATGACCTGTCATTATAATATTTATTATTATTAATCTAATTCTGAATTTAGTTGTATATCTATGTGATTGAAGATCTGGAATGAACTTCAATCTGCAATCATAAATGTTCTTCTGGTCTTCATAAAAATCACCTATCTGTATTGCTAATGAACAAAATTATAGAAGTTACTACCTTCTTTATCTCCCAGGAGCTCTGTTTGGTCCCCGTCTTTTTGGGCATGGAACTCGCAATGAATGTCATGGTGCATTTGGCAAAGTGAATAAAGCAGCTGCTGCTGAGAGGTCTGTTATCATTACCTAATTTCAATGAAACTTTGAATAATTTTGTCCATTAAAAATTTTATACTGTACAAAATGCTCATTACTGAATTATTGTTGCTTTATAACAGTTTTGATTCAATGATATTTTCAGTTTCTAGTTGATCAAAGTGGCTTATTTAATTTGCTTGAATCCTAATTGTTGTCACAGTAGCTATTTTAACAAAAGTTTCTACTGAATATACATTCAACTATTTAACTTTTAGTTCATAAAAGTCTTATTATTTTTCCATTTGATAGCTATTATTTTGTCTTTTATAACAGAGCTGCCTTAGAATCAAGAGTCAAAGAATACAATCAATATTTTGACGGGAAACCTGGACTGATTACTTGCAGAGAGGTGAGTGAAAGCTGTGATTAATCTAGGTAGTAGGTACTGCTCTTTGGTTGCTAGCTACGTTATAGTCTATTTGAAAATGTTTTTGTTGACTTGTCTCTTGAATATGGAAATAGTAATGTAGCCATATCAATAGCTTAACCTCTTATAATGATGTAGAAATAGGACTAACTGTTATAAAATTCTTTCACTCCTTTAAAGTAGCATTATCTTTTCAGGCCAATGGAAGAGTTGTACTGGATGGCATGCTGAGGGTGCATTGGAATGTCAACTGTCTCATCCACCTCAAACAGGAAGACGAAACAGCAGACAGTACAACAGGAGTGTACCGCAGCACCAGCAACAGTAGTGTCAATAACAGTGTAGCCTCTGATGATTCAGACAATGTGAGTTGATATGATTTGTGGTTTTCCTTTATTGAATCTCATTCATACAACTAATACTTGTCATTTCCTTCACAGGAACCTCTATGGAGAGATGAAACACCTCCTCCTTCCCCTCCTTCCACACCCACCCCATCTACCCCTACCCCTTCCCCCTTAATATCCTCCACTAGTTCTAACACCCCCACTCACCCCAACTGGCCCCCCACCCCCTTTGCCACGCTGAAGCCTTCCTCCTCCTCCTCTTCCATCAGTTCTCTGCAGGAGGGGCCTATGAGTTCCCCTGTTCAGTCCTACACCCACAGTGTTCCCCAAAGTCTACCCATCAGTCACCCTCATTGCTCCCTGTCAGCTCTTGATGATGAGGAAGTTAGTAATACACTCTGACTTCTTTGGTTGATGACTGTTTCCTACTAGAATACTCTCAATATTCTAGTTATTGAATTTGGGAAAATAATATATTGACAGCTATTGCCTATTAACTAAGTAGTTAACGCCAATATTTACATTTCAGAATTCATTGAACCTCGAGACGGATGCTTCAGATATTAGTTACGCGACAATGAAACTACGAACTGTAAAGCGACGGAAAGACATAGACCAAACGATTACGCAGTCACTCACAGAAGCAGCAATGCGAGTAAACAAACTAAACGACACAAACGGCAACCACAACGAAAAAGAAGATGACATTGAATCATTCCTCCGTCCCAAACCCCAAGAAATAGACCCAAGTGCAGCTACAGAAGAATGTGATTCTAATAGCAATGCACGCCAAGGGAAGGTTACAAAGAGAGTCTCTTTCTCACAAGCTGATGTGAAGGAGAGTCAAGAGGTGGAACTGAGGAAATGTGCAACCAAGGGAAAGGCTGTGTTACGCAGAAGACCCGGCAGACGAATGGATAAGAAAAAGGTTAAGGTGAGTTGAGAGGGCAGAGTTAAAGGTTAGGGTGAGTTGAGAGGGTAGAGTTAAAGGTTAAGGTGAGTTGAGAGGGTAGAGTTAAAGGTTAAGGTGAGTTGAGAGGGTAGAGTTAAAGGTTAAGGTGAGTTGAGAGGGCAGAGTTAAAGGTTAAGGTGAGTTGAGAGGGTAGAGTTAAAGGTTAAGGTGAGTTGAGAGGGCAGAGTTAAAGGTTAAGGTGAGTTGAGAGGGTAGAGTTAAAGGTTAAGGTGAGTTGAGAGGGTAGAGTTAAAGGTTAAGGTGAGTTAAGAGGGTAGAGTTAAAGGTTAAGGTGAGTTGAGAGGGCAGAGTTAAAGGTTAAGGTGATTTCATAATTTATTCTATTACATATTTTGGTTTATGAACTTTTTATTTGTGGTATACTTTTTCGAGTAGGTATATGGACCTTTAAAATTTCTTTTCCTTTTTTGTATAGCTAGGTAGTAAGCTAGGTAGTAGCTAACTTTCAATTCTATTGAAATAAAAATTAATGAAATTAAATAGAGGCTGCATTTCGTAATATGAATAGTGGATACACATTAAATAGCTAAGTCTTTTCTAATCTAAAGTGTCATTTGGCCAACTGTCCACACATGGCTTTGTTGAAATTGAATATTATATACTATAACTAACTATCGTAATTTCATTGAGTAGAAAATAAATTTTTAATTAATATAAACAAAATTTCAAATGAAATTCTATAGCTAATTTCTGTTATTTCTCTCCACAGAGGAGATGTTCAATTAATGGTCACCTGTACCTTCGTGAGACCTCCTCCTTCCACCTAGATGCCAATTGCCCCCCTGCAATAGTGAGGGTGTCATCCCTCACCTCCACTGAACAACTTATTGCCACCATACTGGAGAAGTACAAGATAGAAATGAGCATCAGTAACTTCGCACTCTATGTCTTCAAAGACAATGGCGGTAAGGAAAACAGCAGACCTTTTGATGCTATCCATAAAATTCACAATCAAACTTGTTTTCAGATTATCATTTAGCTACATTTTTTCTAGAAATAAAATTTTTGTTGATATCAAAATTTAATAAAATGGATTTAAAATCTCGTTCAATTTTCAAAACGGTTTTCAATTTCCTGTTCACAGAGCAGCGTAAGTTGGCTGCCGCAGACTCTCCACTCGTGCAGCGTGTTCTGCTAGGTCCAAGAGATGAGGTTGCACGACTGGTACTTTGTGACGACAACAAAACTACAGAGATTACACCCAAGGTTATATTATATTTGTAATGTAGCTACTTGAGTTAGCACTGGTGATTTACATATTGCATAGGTAATGGGTATATACTGTATAGGGTGAGTTATGAATTATTGGTCGGTTTCACATCTTTGGTCTTATGAGAAAAACTATATAGCTAGCTAATAGTAACTATTTAATTTGTATTGGTGGCTATCCATTTACACCTGCAGGTATCATGGATACCAATTAAAATTAAAATAAGATAGTTTCTATTAGCTATATCATTTTCTCTTATATGACCGAAAATGTGAAACCGACCAATAATTTGTAACCTAACCTAGATTGATAATGTGCTCAAGATTAATATCCAATTGGTGTTATTTCCAGATGGCAGAGTTTGTTCACCTCTCTCTAACTGAGTGCAGGGCAATATTGAGGCAGTATGAACAGGAGGAGGCCAGGGAAATACGCAACATCAGGACAAGGTAAGCTACGCCCTTCTAATGATAATTAATGTTAATAATAATGAGCTAACGTTACTAATCTTATTTACCATCTGTAGCTTAATATCTAATGTTAATACTTTGCATTTCACTGAATGGAAATCTGAAAATTGATCTAATGAAAATATAATTGTAACAATCTAGGTTTTCTTATTTTGTAAAATTTAATTCAGTGTCCTAGATTTACTATGAAAAGATTTAAATTAGCTATACAAAAAAAAGTGAAAATGAAAGTTCATGGAAAACAAAAATAAACCAATAAAATTTACAAAGCTATGAGTCCCATTGTGGGAGACATAAAAATTAAATCAATTCTAAATGAGATGGTAAGATACAGTCTTTTTTCCCAGGTATGACGATATGAAGTTCTACATCCAGTATTGGTTGGAGCAGATGGACAATGAGGCCCCTTGTCCAACCCTAGGGGGGCTTTGAGGTTTGCCATCTCATATCATTTTGAAATCCAAAGACTCCATTAAGATAAAGCACTAAATTATGACTAACGTTGTTGGTTTTACCACTGTATTTTTAGTCTCGCTAAAACTATAGATTAGGTTCAAAGTGATAAGTTTAGTCGCTAGAGTATTCTCTCATAGTTTCTTCTGGCAAGAAACTTAACATCAACCAACTTTAGTTTTGTGACGTCATTCGTTACTTTAGTTTTGTGACGTCATTCGTAACTTTAACTTTTGTGACGTCATTCGTAACTTTAGCTTTTGTGACGTGACCAGCAACTCCTGCTTACTATTTTTGTTACCTACCAATCTAATCATGAACCCTATTATCGTGACGTCATCATCTACCTCTTGGTGTGACGTCACTATCTTTATAACTGCACATGACGCTAATCCATCCCTATATAGTGAGGTGACTGTTTCTAGTTTTGTTTAGTATATAGTATAACTCCTCTATAGCGAATGTAGAGTTCTAAATAAGGAACTAGCTAATATAGCGAAGAAATTATGTTTATTCTACCATAAAATGGCAATCTGTTTTCTCAAACTCATGACCATTTTATGGCAGACTGAAGAGAATTTGTTCACCACACGGAGTAGTTTCTTACTCAGGACTCTACATTCACTATAGAGGAGTTCTACTGCACTCTTACTCCCAATGGATCTCGTACTTCCTAATCTGTTGCATTGTCTCATGTGTGTCAACTGCATTGTGTTGCTAGCTAGTTAGGGACTGTCCCTTTTGTTAGTGATTTCATTACTTTCTTCCCAGTGTTTCATCTACTCAGTACTTTTATCTAATTAGTAATGCTAAGTTTTTGCACAAGGAACTCTCTGTAGGTTTCATTTACTTGAGATTCTCATTTTGCCATTTAAAATGTTCAAAAGTGAACAAAAGGTCTTTGCTTCAAATTAGGTGCTATGATCTTTTCAGTTAGGTATATATTTTATTTATCTATTCTGTGTCGGGCATTCAGAAAAATGAATTCAAGAATTTGTTTTTTTAATTCTAATCTTGTTTCAATAAGAAATGGTATTTATTGTTCATTATTTCAAAAATAAATACCAATAGGATTTTAATTGTAACTTCATCTGACTTAGATTTTTATATAAAATATTTAGGAGATTTATAATTATGCTATCTTGATTTACTCAGATTTATTTTTTGCATTGTACAATAATTAGGATATTAAAGAGTATTTGTACATAAGATCTAAGTAATATAGTACTAGCTAACTACTAATAAAATGATCTATTCAGCACATCAAAGTAAACGAAAGATTTCATCTGTGATAATTTTCACCTTGGCTCATGGAGCCACTTTCCTTTCTGACTGTTTCTTAGAGTCCCTTGTATTTCCGAAGAAGACGTTAAACCCCTACTAATTAAATATCACTTTAGCTGTAAATAATTGAGGTTTATTATAAAAATTGCTTAATAGTTACAATACAATTGAAAGTAGGCCGATAAAGACTATTTTTCCATACGATTTAAATAACCAGTCTGCCATCTCTACTTAAGTGTTTAATATCAGTTAAATAGCAGTGTTTTTATTAAGTAGTGGAATCTTACTTAGCAACATCTAGTGTAATAATGTTAAACTAAATGTACATTATATAATCCCACCTGGTCGGTCTATCACCTCTTCTGTTTTTCGTATTCGCTGCATTCCGAGAGTTAGTTTCTACATCTTCATTGCAATACTCTGTGCAATACTCCTTTATTAAATTAAATAGCTATTTAAATTTATGTTAGAAAGTGAATGTTCTTATGTATTCATTTTGTTCAATGTCAGGTTATTTCATTGTCAATTGTTCAATATAATGTACAACATTGCGCAGTAATATCAGGGTAAAGTTCAAACTTTTCTACAGCAGTTGCTCAAAATAAGAACCATGCCTTATAGTTAGGGTAGAGAAGAGAAAAATAGAGTAGTTCAAAGTGAATTTTTTAGCTAGCAATGATAACGTCTAACTGATCAGAGATTGCATTTTAAATTAAAAATCATGATTTAATCATTGATGTGTTTCATTTCCTTTATTATAGTCTAGAGTCTAGACTTCAGGGGCTCTATCCTAAAGCTGGCTGTGGTGAATGGAAGAGAAGGGTGGATGGCGTCCCTTGGGCCCCAAACTGTTGTAATTTGAATTATGAATTGTTTTTCTTTATTTTTACCATGTTTATTGCTGCGACCCGCTAGGAGCGCAGCCTAAGAACACCCCTTGATTGTTGGGGATTTTGGGAGAATCGTTACCTACTACTCCTTCTAATAGTCAACAGATTTGATTGAAACAAACTTCAAATGATAGCCTGACTTATTCGCTACACTTTACAGAGAATAGAAATTCAAAATATTAATTTTAAATGTCAAAATTTGATAAAATATAATCATATGGACTTTTAATTTTTTCCGATTTTGTCACTAAAATTGCTTCTTCTTCAATAATGAATCGATTTGGTTGAAACAAGCTTTAATATGTAGCTTGGTGTATTTGCTACAATTTCAAGAGAAAAGAATTTTAAAAATTTAATTGTTAATACTCAAAATAATTAATTTTGTATGAACTGTTTCATTCTTCTTCCTGGATTAGGTAGTGATTTTTCGGGATTGGGATTAGGAACAAGTGTGAGGATTGTTTGCACTTCTCAGGATTGGGTGCACTTTTCTACAGATTGGGTGCAATTTTCTACAGATTGGGTGCACTTTTCTACAGATTGGGTGCAATTTTTTCCAGATTGGGGCAATTTTCTCCAGATTGGGTGCAATTTTCTTATTGGGTGCTGTTCTCCGGATTGGGTTCGATAATTTACTGTTGTAAGTTTTCCGCCAAGCCTGAGTTGCCAAATATTCGATTGTTTGTATTATTTTTTGAAGAAATGTAATTAAATTACCACATTGGAGGATAAGTATTTGTTGTATGTAAATGCATGTTATTTATTGCTGCGACCCGCTAGGGGCACAGCCTAAGAACACCCCCTGATTGTTGTTGTTGGTGATTTTGGGGAAGTCGTTACTACTCCTTCAATATTGAACAGATTTAATAGAAACAAAATATAAGTGGTAGTGTTGCTTATTCGCTACACTTTCTGGGTAATGTAATTAACTAAAATAAATTTTAATTGTCAAAATTTTATTAAAAAAATATTTACGTATAGATTTGTAATTTCATTCGATATTGACACAAAAATTATTCTCTTTCTATAAAATTAATCTATTTGCTCGAAAATACTTTTAATAGGTAGAACGGTGCATTCACTAATATTTTTAGCAAGCATATTTTGCTAGTATAATAGTCAAAGATAAAAAATTCTGTGTGGACTTGTTTCTCACTTGCTGGCACATATTGAAGTTAGTTCTTCATCTTCTATAATTAACTGATTAGATTGAAATAAATTTCTAATGGTAGCTTTATATGATCTCTTAAGAAGGTAGGAAAGTGAATTACGAAATTTTCATTGACTGCTTGATTTTTCTGTGCCCCTGACAAATTTGCCATAGTCGCAGCTCTCCCCGGGGAGGGTGTTATGTCTTGTCATTTTTTTAACGCTACTTGCAATTTTAGAGGATAGCACTAGGGTTATGCTCTTCAACTACGAGTTCTTAGATTTTGTGTTAGGTAGACTCGTTGTTTTCAATTACTATCACCTCTTCATTTTCCTCTTCCGTTCGTGAGTGCAGCCACAGGTGCTTGTGTACCTTTTCGTCATATTCCTTGGTAAGAGACTGCATTCACAGAGTAGCTTTTCTGCATCAATGAGCATTGCCATTGACGGTGGTAGATGACTTTGTTCATTGAGCTACTTTCCTTTCTGATTGCTTCTTCCAGTCATTTGTATTTATTTCCCTTTTAGCGTCAACGATATGCCCTTTGGTTCCAAAGCAGACGTTAAGAAACTACCGAAATAAAATAGTGTTATAGAAGGTTCTATAAGCTGAACAGTTTCACTGCTAATATTTCATATATTTAGACAAATTGAAACTTTGTAAAAAGTAGCATTTGCATGAGAACTGAAATTGGAGATGAAATATTTATAATTAATGATTATTATTGTATTCGATGTAAGAAAATTTTTGCTACATATTTACTTGCAAGACGATTAAGTACAATGGAATAATTTGTTATTGAAGACGTGAATAGCAGCAATCAAGAAGAGTCTTCTTATCCAGCTAGCAGCCTCTGAATACCCACCATCACATTTTGCACAGTTGCCTCACGTCTTTAGGACGCGTAATTTCGAGAATTAGGAAAGCCTTTGTTCACTAACCGTAGAGATTCGTTGTGTTCAACTTTAGGTACTACTGTCGACGTTGGAGTTGTGCGTTGTCACGACATTATAGATCTTGTACAGTCACGACATTATAGATCTTGTACAGTCACGACATTATAGATCTTGTACAGTCACAACATTATAGATTTTGTACAGTCACGACATTATAGATCTTGTACAGTCACAACATTATAGATTTTGTACAGTCACGACATTATAGATCTTGTACAGTCACAACATTATAGATTTTGTACAGTCACGACATTATAGATCTTGTACAGTCACGACATTATAGATCTTGTACAGTCACGACATTATAGATCTTGTACAGTCACGACATTATAGATCTTGTACAGTCACGACATTATAAATCTTGTACAGTCACGACATTATAGATCTTGTACAGTCACGACATTATAGATCTTGTACAGTCACAACATTATAGATCTTGTACAGTCACGTCGTTATAGATCTTGTACAGTCACTATGTTGTATGATTGGCTAAGCATAGTTTTTAAGTACTAACATATTATAAAATTCACAATACAAAGTTTAGTGTCTGGACAAAGAAGGTAAAAGGTTCAGGTTCTTCAAACAAAATCCGCGAACTGAAATACGAGTTAGAGGGAAATAAAATAACTGTTAATTATAATTATTGACTTTAATTAACAAAATGCCTAAATGGTTTAATTATCATTAGCTATTACAAGGCGAATATACTAGTAATGCCATATATTATTGCATAGTTACCTTCATTAAACACTAGTTAATCATTATTGCATCTTTAATCAGTACTTTGGTCTTCTGAAGACGACAAATCTTTGAATGAATAAATAAATAAGAACAATCAAACAACAAAATCTACATACCTGAAAAGAAAACAACCATCACAGACAACAATGAAAACAAAATAAATAAAAACAATATACACAGTAAAACCCGATATAGTAAGTAAACAATTATTAGCGTACTATTTAAATTAATAAGTTTATTTAACGCAGTGATGTTTTCGATTGACTTTAATAATTTAAAGGTGAAACCATGAGAAAACAGTCACACGAAAATATTCTTCAGCACCCACTATTGTCAATGAATTTAAAGCTATGAACATAGAAGTGAGACATTGTATAAACGTACAAAAACACATATGTCATGGCCAACCCCTCAAACATGTGTTTCTTACTAACGGAATAGACGAAAAAGTTACTGCACCTTGTTCTAAACTGAGTTTTTATATACAAGTAAAGAAATCTCTATATACAAACCTCCAGAAGCTACAACTAGTTAGGTACGAACCTCTATATATACTTTATGTTTCTTGTTAAATCGTTGTAAGTTAGATTCTATTGTAACGGTTATACTCAACTAGTCAAATGTAATAAATTATCATTAAAGCTGGACGAATTCAGGTAAGCACCAACGATATACACACTAGTTTATGTACAAATAACTTTATGTGACGACACTCGCACTGATAGATATCATCTGAGAACATTTACTTTATATTACGAAATGATATTCGAAAAAGGTTTTTCTTTGCATATGAAATAATGCTAAATTGACTTTAAGTTTAAAAATCCTAGACTTTTAGAGCTAAAATGAATGAACAATAATCATATTAGGATTTATAATTACTATGAGACGGTATTACAGTGAACTAATTAACTAATATGTATTAAAATATCAGATAATTTCTTCGTTCGACTGAGATATAAAGTAATTATTTCTAACACTAAAATAATTAAATTATCAAATTGATATTCCTATAATGATTTTCGTAATTAAAAATACAGTTCAATCCACTTAAAACGACCGATTCGTATTGCAGTTTAAAAATAACATTTATTGCATAATATGACTAAGAAGTAAAGTAATTACAACATAATTCAGGCACACAATCAAATATATAATTCTAATATGGCTGTACACATAATAAACCTCGAACGGACTATATACAAATGTCCAATTAGAAATGAAATTATTATACAATTAGGTTTTCATTTTAAACAATCGTATCAACTTATTTAATTATACAAAGCTGAAATAAGTGTTTAATTATATTTTGTTTATGTCATCCATATCAGGAGCTAGGCATCATCTCTAGAAATCATTTATTCCGATGTGATTCACTCAAAACAATCATTACTTTATTCATCTACCAAAATCCCATCATAAGCGTTCATAAAATATAGAGAATTGACTTAAGTTCATCTATAAAAGTTGGCTAGAAAGCTTAGCTATTTATTTATTCTACGGTATGGTCATACTAATATCCCAACAATAATCAACATCTTCGCAACAATATTTCAACTTTTTACTCTTCCTGGAGAAACCAAATTTTCGAACACTGAACTAGGATAATGGATTGATGATTTACTCAGATTTGACATGAAAGTAAATGCTACAAAAGAGAACACTGGGTATTTAAAGATGTCAGATCCTATGCCAATTTTAATCTGTCTTTGTACAAATCGTTGTCTTTTTCAGTGCCAATTATTCCATTAAAATAGGATTTCTTTCCAAACATAAATGCACTTTGGAATTTATTAGTTCTTCAATCCTTTGCTATGTTCAGTGTTGGAGAATTTGTTTTTCATGAGAAGGTGAAAGCGTAACCATTGTCAACAATATATTTCAACAGATGATAGAGTTTTACAAGGATGTAAACAGTGAAATCTGGTAACAAGTGCGGCTAAGGTAAGTATATGGCCATCATTTTAACACTTTCAAGTAAATTGGTCAAGATTAACAAATTTATATATATAATTTAACATTGATGCAAGTATTGCTGCTGTTTCTCATATGAGCATATTTATTGTCGTAACTATTGTATATAAGTCTTAAGAATTTAATTCTAAATCATGTAAATTATGATCTAAACTTTATTCAAATTATCTACTTATTAACTTTGAATTAAGAAATGCATCCTCTGATTTCTTTATTGAGCCTGACCTTATAGTTTCTGTCTTCTGGATAATTTTAACGCATTTAGATCAATCCTTTTGTTTCAAGTTATAATAGTACCCGATGGAATATATTTCATTATTCATCATAAACTCTCTTTAAGTACCCAACACCGAAAATTTGATTATTGAGTGATTCATTCATTACAGTGGAAACACGTTCCTGTTTACTATTTCATATTTCCAGCTGGTACTCTTGAACGGTGCAGAGTTTATTTACGTTCTTACTGTTCCCTCATGTGGTTGGTAGATTTCAACTGTGTTCGAATCCTCATTATGTTTGATGTCGAAGAGCAGCAGCCGAGGTTACTACAGCAGCTTGATTGGACACGATGGAGTCATGGTGCATGACGTTGTTCATCTCTGAGACTGAGTGGTGGTGATGGTGCTGGTGGTTGTTGTTCTGAACTATGAGGGTGGGGGAAGAGTTGTTCGGGGCTAATGCAAGAGCTGGGGTGAGCGTTTGGGTTTGAATGTGCTGGTGAGCTGATGGTAAACCAGCTGCTTGGTGGTCGGCAGTGCTCACTACCGTAAAATAACATCTTTCTGTAGAAGAAGTCCAAAACTCAAGCACTGGATCATATAGGTAGGTGATTTACTTAATATTAGTCTCTTTTTAATCGATGAAATATGTTATAATCATGAACAATGAATTACCTAGCCAATTTCTTCTTATAATTGACTTGAAGATTCAAAAGTCAGATAAAGGTAGTTGATAAATCGTAGACATACCAGGAATGTCATCCAGGTGCTGAGCATTCAAGTAATCTAGTTCTTCTTGCTCTGCTCTATCAATTTGGACCCTTCTCAACAGTCCTCCACTTCTATGAAGACCTAAAACAAACGATTCATTGTTTATATAAAGACAGAACCAAGTATTTTTGTTTAGAGTTGTGTTTATAACTAAGATGATTAAACTTTCTAGAAAGTCAGGCCAACTTACTTTCAGTTGTCATGATAGTATCGTCCATGAGATGAACTGTCCCATCCCCTGTTAAGGAAGGCATGAGTGTGGCATAGTCCATATTCTCATCGAGACTGATCAACGACCCTGAAACGGGAGGTTGTGGAGTCCATCTACTGTTCAGAGGAGGTGATCTGAGAGAGATAGTGTATAGAAAAGTTATTCATACATGATGAAACCCGAAAATGTTTCATACGAATTTCAAACTACGTCGAAATATTCAGTGATTCGAAAATTGTGTAGCGATATCTAGAGATCTTATTATGAAGTTCAATTTATTTATATTGTATTCCAAAGGTAATTATTCATATTTTTTTAAATAACTAGAATTACGCTCATACCTGCAATTTGAGTGACGATTGAGGTTGCCATTTGAACCGCCTGTCGGTGAACCAAGCAGCGCCAATGAAGTCGGAGACATGTGCCCGCTTGTAGCAGGACTCATGGTTGCGTAACTGAATAACTGCAAAGTGAAGATACTGATTGAGAGAGTGTACACAAATTTGAAACTAGTAGCATTAAAATTAATTTCATTGGCAATCATGCACGATATCGACAAGCTTGTGTACCTCCTCAAGATTGGTTATGATAACAAGATCTTCAAAACTGAAATCTTCAATACAATTGTGGCATTCGAAGTAGGGACTATCTTAATTGTATCTAAATTATTTCAAGCACACGTGCAGAGTTCTCGAAAGCGACTTATATGAGACATGAACAGAATGAATGCTGTAGCTACCACAAAATCTTATTGTAACTCTTACCTGAATTGTACGAGTGGGAGCACCATTACCTTCCTCAGCTCTCGACTGTTCTGTTTTATTAGTGTTTGTGATGTTCTCTGTGTTGGTATCTGCTGAGGGGTGTGTCTCTTTGAGATGGGTAGAGTTCTCATCACCATTGCCAGTGGTGATGAGAACCTTGTTAATGGTGTAATGTTTGTTGGCTGAAGGGGAAGATGTGGTTGTCTCTGCTTCTGATGTTGAAGGAATGGTTGCTGTACTCGATGTTGTGGTTGTTATCAAGAGGGTGCAACCTCCAAACTAAATGCACACGAAAAGAAAACTAATTGTATAAAATGCAATCGTATTAAATTTTCATGCGTCAAAATCTTGGCACTCATTTTCTAGTTACTACATTATTGACAAGCAGCAAAGTTATATTATGCATCTCAATCAAAATAAAGAATAAAATCTACCACACTCACTCAGAAACATTATTCTGTAAAACTGTCGAAAAACACACGAAAACCTTTGCTTCTGATTGTTGATTGGTTTCGAAATTAATAGTTTGGACACAATAGTTAAATAAAGTTTAATATTTTACGTTACCCAAAGACTGAATTATTTATTCGAGCAATTGTTTATTCGATCAATTGCGTTTCGAGAATTATTCATTTGAACAACTGTTTTGGAGCAATTTACCCGGTACCATACAAAATGTGGAAGATTCCTCTGTTAGTTGTATCGCAATCAACAAGGATCAGAACTTAGTATATTTCTTCGAAACCTAATCTGAGAGTTTTTCTCCAGTTTTACCGATAACTCCAAGTTTCCTCTCAAAGTTATGCAAATTGCTATCATCTAAATAATGTCATCCAATTCCTGATAATTATGTGTCCGACAAACTACGTATCATTCAATATGAATAATAGTCATTGGTAGTTTATTAAAAAAATTAGAACGCATCTGCAGAGTATTGGTTATGCATCTAAAATCAGTGAACAGTTAAGATATCTTCAGAATTAAGGCTTAGTATTCTCGTCTCATAATTCTTATTATAAAACAGTAAAAACTCCAAAAAAACATTTCCAAACTAAAAACCGAAATGTCACATCTTCACACCATGACTCTCACCTGAGAAGGGGGGGCTGATGTCGCTGTAGGGGGGGCAGGACTAAGGCACAGTCTCCGGTGGTGATCCCCGGGTGAGTGTTGGTGGTCACCCGTGAGAACTGACACCACCCCACCGTTATCGGTGCAGGAAGGAGGAGGAGAAGCAGGAACGGGGGAACCTCCTGCTCCACCTTGAAGGTTGATGAGATCGGCTGAGATAGACATTTTGCATGTTATTCTAACCGCTACTAAGTTGAGTAATTTTGACAGTTATTTTAATTTAATTCAAATTTCTCTTTTCTACAATCAATTCTCTCGAGAAGAAACTGACTCAGCTAAATTCTTCATCACTTCACGGCTACATTAAAGGTCCCCTCCAAGCAAATGTTTTTATTGCTTAAATAAACGAGGTTAATGTTTCTTATCATTTTACTGCAAACCCCATAAAATTTGATAGCATATTTTCAATTTTATATGCTTTTAAAGATTTTTATAATCAAAACTCTACAAAACCTATTCTACTTCCGACTTTCTAATTTCAGTCTGAAGAAAAAGAATGTACACCATTTGTTTTGATTGTCAACTAGGTATTTGGTTCAATAAATCTATTTATTATTCGTTTGAAGGTTTAAATTTGGATAAACTTATTATAGAAACGTTTATATACTTTTAGAAACAATTAATATCTTAAAAGAAGGCCAAAAAACGCATTGATTGTTTAAAAATCTAAATTTGAAATCAAAACAAAGAGTGTACAATCTTCTTTCTCAGCGTCAGGTTGGAGATTCGCTTGATTGTTGCTCACGGAGTATTAAATAACTTTAAAAGCAAATAATAAAATATATACTGAACCGAATTGTATGCGGTTTGCGGAATAATGATCGTAGAACTTAGTTCTATAATATTATGTAATAAACTCATTTTTTTCTCGGAGCCTGGAGAGGACCTTTAATACTTCAACCTTTTTCTAGAAGAATATCTAATAAATACATACAATCTAATGTTCCAATCTACAGTAGAGCTTCTCTATAGTGAATGTAGAGTCCGGAGTGAAGCTCTGGTCACACCACCTGAACTTTGTTGGAGCGTTCCTTGAAAGGATGTCGAGTGAACCGAATTTCGACAACGCCCATCCCCACGAACAAAAAGAGAATAACATTGCGGTAACGAGAGCATTAATATGGCAGCGTTCTACACAGGGGTTTAAAGTTGGTATAGCGGCATACGGCTTTTGACTACGGAGACGAACCGCTTTGATAGAAATTCTGATAAATTTTTGATAGAAATCGATAGTTAAAGTTCATCACTTAGAAGCCCGCTCACCACTTACTGAAGTGGTAGGAAAAATTCATCACCGCCTATTACCGTTCACCAGAAGTCGGTCACCGTTCTGGCAACGCCGTATACGCTTGACCACCGCTTATGGTATACGCTCAACCTCTGCTTTCTCCTACTACTACAAAATATTAAGAGTGGTGAGTAGCGGATGTTTTTCGCTCCGGAAAAGTTCACCACCGCCCCAACAACGCCTAGTCAAAGCTTTGCACCATTAAACGCAGTAAACATAAAAGCTGGACTCACCGCGGTGATTACACGTTGCACAAACTTTGGTGAGCTCCATACCGCTAAACCAACGCTCGTTGCCTCTAGCTAACTTTAAGCCAACGCTATAGCAGTGCCAATCTCAGCCGGTGAACCGCTATTGCAACGCCCATGTTTTTGATTTTTCCCAATTTTGTGCGCGGAAATAATAATAAAAAAAATTTAGTACGAAATCGGAAGAAATAGAAAACACAGGCGTTGCCATAGCAGTACCCCGCTGAAGCCTGCGTTTCCATAGCTTTGGCTTAACGGTAGCAAGTGTTAGTTTAGCAGTGATGCCTGCGTCCACGAACTTGCGTCTAGCGGTGCTAAACTTTGACTGGGCGTTATTGGAGTGACGACAAACTTTTCTGGAGCGAAAAAATTGACCGCTCCTCACTGCTTGCCATATTTTGGGCAGCTCAAAACTTTCGGAGAAGTAGGAGGCACTAAGCGGTGGCCGAGCGCAAATTGCGTTGCCTTAACGTGGACTAACTTCTGTAAAAGGTAATGAGCGGTGATGAATTTTTCACCCGGTTAGGGAACACTCCTACAAAGTTCGATCGGTGTGACCTGGATTCAAAGAACTACCCCGAATAGTGAGCAAATTAGATTTATTGATTTAGGCTACCATAAAATGGCCATTAGTTTTCTATAACTAATGGCAATTCATGACAAACCAAAAAAACAATTTTCACTATAGACGCTACTTCCTAACTCAGGACTTTACATTCACCATACATGAGCTCACTATAGAGGAGTTCTATTGTACTAAGTCAATATTTATTCGTTGTAAAATTCTCACCAGTAGAACGAATAATTGGGACTGGTCTTGCCATGGGCGGGGGAGGGGGTGGGGGAAGCATGTTACTCCCCGTGTAATGGCCGTTGTTAGGGATTTTGCTGAGAGTTCTATAGCTTCCATTGGGACTGACCGAACCGTCCTGTGGAGTAGGGAAAATAATGAAAAAAAATTAACAACTTTTATTTTATTTGTGAACCAAGTTTCAATATTCTTTTGAATTATAAACTATAGTTTAATTTATATTTACAGACTTTTGATAATATCATTAACGTCGATATTTTTACTTTTACAAAGTTTTATCACATTGTTCAATAAGCATTTATATTGACTCAATAAATTTACCTGTGTTTGCTGTGCTTCTTGACAAACGAGAGTCACGAAATCAGTGAAGGTATCTTGGCTTGAATCCTGAGAACCGTCATGTGTGCCGTCGTGATATTTGGGTGACGAAGGGGCGTCTTGGTAATATCCAGGTAGAGTCAGCGACATTGACGGCAGAACTGGAGAAAAGAATGCTTGAATCTCTTCATCTTTGATATTAAGAAATCAAATTGAATAAGAAACATTTAGAAGAAATATGAGAGAAATGAGAAATGGTCAGGTAGTTACTTAATCTTTCAACGTTATAGGTAAAAAGTAATAGTGATGAGTTAATATAGGATATTATATTCGAAAATAAATAGTATCAAATTACCTTCTTTGTGTTGCGGAGGGCTACCATTCGAATGAGTTCTAGAGAGAGATGGTAAGACTCTAGTGCCACCAACCACTACACCATTGTGGTCTAATTCCGAATGTTGCCAAGATACCGGAGTCTGAAACAGAATATCATCGTTCTTTCGATGCGACAAAAAAGCTAGTTTATAAATTAACTACTAGTTATATTTAATATTTCTGAGATTATTTTGAAAATGCATACCGTCGTGTAGTAGGCTGTGGCTGCATTGAGATCTGTTCTATCGCCCTCGACATCGTCAGTTGTCACCTCTTCTTCTCCTGTACTCAGTCTGCGTATTCGTTTCAAACGAGGTTCCAGTGGTGGACCTATTATTGGATACAACCATTCATTACTCATTTGTTAAGAAATAAATACAGGTTTTTCGAAAGCAAACACTAGTTAAAGTATTTTAAAAGTGACAATGTTTAAGAAACCAGGATGACTGTGAATATATATTTCTGAAAACAACTACTTTCAAACCAAAAATTATTAAGTTGAATAATCATTCTTTCAAGGTTATAATTAGTTCCGTTTTGGAGATGAAAATTAAGTTGTGAAACAATGTTTATAGCCTTCTAATTCTGATCTTCTAAACCAATGCCCACTGATTTGAATGACTCACTGTAAGCTGGAGGCATAAGATGATCAGGTACTGGTGAAGTGGTGTAAGTTGTGTAGTAGGTGGTGGCAGCTTCCATTTTAATGGTTGGTGGGAGACCGGGTGACGTCACAGACGCTGATCCTGATTAAAGGATTGTAGCGGTTAATTCAGAATATTCGAATCAATTCTCTTTGTTTCAGTCATATAGTTACTGTACTTTGTATTGTATGCATCTTTCTTCTATTTTTAAAGGAGACTGGTTTCCTTAATGTGTTTCGATATAACTTCAACTTTTTAAGTTTCTGACTTTTTAGTTCAGCTGCTGAGTACAATATTCTGTACAACAAGAAAGCACTATTGTTGAACTAAATTATTACAACTATTGCTACATGTTGAATGTAAAGTCTACTTATTACTGTTCAAAATTTTCAAAACTAAATTTATTCGTGCATAACTCAATCCACTAAATTTATCTATATAATACATTACCATTTTACATTTCAATGCAAACCATTGTTCGAATGTTTTTATTTACTGCTTCATTATCTATTTCCACTTCGATGTCTGACCACAGTTAGAAAAGTGTACAACTTTTAAGGCTTTACTTTGACATTTACTAACTCTAATATTTGAAAATCTTTAAAATGCGAGCTCAAGCATTTGGATGGTTAAAAATCTATTTTACTTTTAAATCATAAACCGTGTAGTTTTTTTTTCTAAAAATGAGTTCAGTTTGAAATTCAAAGTTGGTTGGTATCTCATTTGATATTCTAGTCTGTCGTCAATGTTGTCAATGGAGAGGTTTAACAGCAAAGTTCTACTGCCTAGTGATCTGCTCACTTTTGCTCAGTCTCCAAAGTTCTCTGGCAGTGAAGCAGCCCGTGGCCAAGATAGTATTGTTGTAAATCACTCCGTTGATGCCGTTATACGCTACGCTGTGCACTGGCTGACCTGTTACGAAAATAAGTTTCACTAACGATCTACTTTGGATCCATATATAGGTACAGTGCATTCCGCATAATACGACCAATTCCCCTCGACATCCATCATGTATGACCATCTTACGTATAATTTTTTTTAAATGCATTGTCGACCACCAGCCGTTAAAAAACATCATGAAGATTTAGTTGCATTAATCGGAATGCACAGTATCACTCAGTATGATGAAGATAACATTTTATTCCAGTTTTAGGTTTTTTAAATTTAACCAAACTTACTATTGATCCTCTCGTCGTCTCTGTCAGAATCCAGCACTAAACCTGCTAACGTATCTGTTAAAAAAGATGAAATTGGATTTGTCTCAACGTTCAACAGTTAGATTAGGTAGATAACTCAATATCTTTTCATAGTAAATATCTTAAGCTTCGTGAACTATCTACATTTCTGTAATCATTAGTTGCATCTATAACAGTCGTTACTACGGGAGAAATATTGTACGATTAATGGAAAACACACACGAAAATCTTGAACAGTAATAAGGATAAGGAGATAACACTTAAGGCTTTATTAATAAATGATGGAGCCTCACCGTTCATGGAGATGAAGTTGCTCAGGTACAAGTCCAGTTCTCTAACGCTCACGTTGATGTGCGCTGGATTGACACACAGGTTAGGTTGAAGACAATCTGGTGACTTCTCTAGTCTCTCACCGTCTGTCGACTCAAGAGGGATGGCTTTGAACAGGATCACCATTACCAAGTCAAGGCGCCATACCTTTCGAATATTAAGAAGCCATATTAAAAATGCAAATTGGCTTTAAGAAAATCAGAAAGTCTCTTAGACAAAATAATAAATCGGAGCATATCATTGATATTATTTCTGAAAATATCATTGTTTTTGTGCAACTATTGAAAACGTAACTTTGAAACAGTGAAAAATAAATTTATATAATACTGATAAATATTCAAACATTAAACTAAATTTAACTTTATTCCTTGTGAACTCACGTAATATAATGATTTTAATCATTTGTTAATGTTATTTATAGATACCTGACGCTCATTTTAAATATTTTTCAAGAAATAATAATATGGATAACAAACTCAGCATTTTGTTTACTTCAGTTATTTCTTGTAAGTAATATAGTAGTGTACCGATCATAATTGATTCTCAGTTTTCGAAGAGTGATAAAAAATGAATTTCTTCGGTTGTTTTCGTATCTCATCAACAATCAATCACAGAGTGAATGGTTTTCCCAAAGCGCCATCAACAAAGCCACTCCCATATTTACTCTTTCCCTCCCCTTCTACGCCTCGATGCCAGAGCCATCGTACTCATCTCCAATTGTGACTACAAATAATATCTTCGTGTTCACTCGGGACACAAAAGAGCATTCTTCCTCCAGTCCTATTGAGATGAAAGTCTTGGCGCCAGGCCGCTCGATAAGAGCGGCGTGTTACTGAAGAATTTGCAAGAGTGGGAGGGCGAAGGGGGATTTTGAAAAGAGCGACGCGGGGGGTAGTAGAGGGGAGAGGTTACGGCTTGCAGTTGTAGCATCTACAAATGACGGTGGAGGCGGTGATGGGGCCAGCTTATGAAATGCACTAGTGGTGCAGCAAAATATATAGTGTGAAAACAGGCGCGTTTGCGCCTGCTATCAAAATAAAACCATTCAGGAAAGGAGGAAGCGAATATCGGAAAGCTATTCCTCATATCAGAAAACACAGATAAGGGGATGGATACTTTCTTAGGGGAAATGTTGTTTTTGAAGACTGGTCCGCTTCAAACTACCATGGCGTTCGTTATGAATTTTATGCAGTGCTATCTTCGATTCAATGGAGTTTGAAGACTTTGATATTTCAAGCTAACGGGGGAATACCGTTAATGGCTTCCATATATAGTTTCATGTAGGCCATGTGAGGGATATTCCCTAATGCTTCCTCATAATCTTAACGAGTGATCTCTAAAGATTGCTTTTTGGTATAGATAACACCATGGAAATTATTTTGGGCAAGAGCTTCATTGACCGGAACGAATAATTAATGGGAATGTCTTACTTGATACGAACTCTATAATAAAATGTTAACATTTTATTATGACAATTATTGTCTAGAATAGATATTTACATAAATGGTAAATAACATTATTGTAAAATAAAGATTTATATTTATTTTATGCCATGACTCTTATTATCTAAATCAGTTAGTATATGTATAGTGTATACCTACTTTATCAGCCTGTCTGAGGCTTAAAACTGCAATACTAAGTATTTGCTCAGTAGGTGTTCACTTTATCAGCCTGTCTGAGCCTAAATTACTAAGTATTTTCTCAGTAGGTACTCACTTTATCAGCCTGTCTGAGCCTAAATTACTAAGTATTTTCTCAGTAGGTACTCACTTTATCAGCCTGTCTGAGCCTAAATTACTAAGTATTTTCTCAGTAGGTACTCACTTTATCAGCCAGTCTGAACCTAAATTACTAAGTATTTTCTCAGTAGGTACTCACTTTATCAGCCTATCTAAGCCTAAATTACAGAGTATTTTCTCAGTAGGTACTCACTTTATCAGACTGTCAGAGCCTAAATTACTAAGTATTTTCTCAGTAGGTACTCACTTTATCAGCCTGTCTGAGACAGTCAATGCGCCTCATCTTCCCCTTCTGGTCAGGGTTACTCAGGACACACATGGCCGGTTTCTTGCCAGTGACGCTCAGAACGAAATCCTCTCGGTACTCCTGGGTGATGTCTTTGCGCAGTTTGCCCAGAAGACGTGAGGCCCATTTCTGCTTAACCTCAACCTTTTCGTTCTGATGGGAGGGAGTAAAATAGAATAGGTAAAATTTAAGTGTTGGAATGCTAAAAACCTAATCTAGAATTCAAGTACTATAGTAATCATGTATGAGCCTATAAGTATGTTTTAGTGTCAGCTAAGATATGATTAGGCTTATGTTATGTGTTCATAGGTAGTTATTTATTAATAGGTATATTCAGTTGTAGAAAAATATTGTTCTGAAAACGCAAAGTATAATGCAGTACTAATTCTGTATCATTGTACTAACAATTTCATGTATTTGAATTCAAAATTCACCTGAGTCCACCAAACAAATTCCATCAAACAATATTTTGATTGAAAATCATAATTTATCTAATTTAAATCAATCGGATCAAAATTTCAAAATGATTGAACTCTCATTTCTGATAGATTCTTTAAATATACACAAACAGACAGGCAGTCGCGTGTCTTTTATTGTATACTGAAGTTTCTATTAATACATTTACCATTTCATTCTTTTGAATATCTCATCGTGTGTAACTCACTTGTGTTCTAAGGTTGGCTAGCATGCCAAATACTTCTCATGAAGTAAGAGCTATGGATGTACGTGTAGTGACTACCACTTTTAGAGACTATGCATGAATTGAAAATAGATGTAGCCTTATTGTAACTATTTATTATTGAAAATATATCAAATCGTGAAGAGGCCACGCCCAGATATGTGAGAAATCATGATCTGATTGACTGACATTTTTGCATATGTTTCATTAGTTTTGATTAAAATGTTCTTGTTAATATATTTACTTACTATACATATTTTTTAGTCACTGAAAGGCTGTGATATTGATAACTTTCATTCATTTTTCCCTCAAATTCCCCTCAAATGTTCATCAATTTAAGAGGCACTCACATTCACGGTTTATCAAATCGCAATGGGGCTCCAGATGCATCGATCTGAGCTCTACTTTCCCCAATAGATCTAGTTTGGTGTCATCAATCAGCTGTGCGTCAGTGCAGACAATGAAAGATACAGCAATCCACAAGACGAATCTATGGTCTACGAGGAGTAGCTACGTACCGGATGTGACTGATTGAAATCTGCTCTACAGCTTGTCTATTTACACTTAATGTTAAGTAATCGATAGGGATAGTTTGTATCACATAATGGGCGAGAAATAAAAATTCATTGTTGATTGGTATTTTGAAGTTTCCAAAAGTTAAAAATAAATTTCCCTACCTTAGATAAAAAGAACTTTTTCGTACTTACATATTTAAGAATATGAAAAATTATTTAATTTTTCAGATATTAATAAAAATAACCAAATTCTCAAAGCAGAATATGCACAAAAGATTGTTCAATGACAGAAATACACCAAACTTCAAGCCAATGTTGAGTCTTTCTGACTTCCGACTCAGTTCGAAGAGTTTATGACATGGCGCTTCAAGTTCATTGAAATCAAATGTTAGAATTGTGAATACAAATGCCAGCCGATTACGACAATCAAATCCTGTTCTTAACTGGGACCTAAAAGTGAGAGATTCTGTCGGAAATATAAAAGAGACCCCGTCTGAAAAATGCAGAGGAAGGCTTAAATTGTCATTCCAAGAACGTCATTTAGATTCGCCTCAATTGCAATTCTTTTTATCTTGGACGCTTTTTGGACTATTTTCACAGATATCGACTTCTGTCAAATGTTTTTGTGTGTTGAAAATTGTGTGGAAAGAAAATATTAAATTTTGAATTTTGAATTAATGAATCCTGTGAATAACAAAATAATTTATACATGAAGTTGATTGACATAAAGGCAAAATGGAAGATATAACACAGTGTATAGAAGAAATCAGTGATTTCATGAAAACGGGATAATAAAGCATGAAAACGGCCTTTTCAATGTACTGTGGATATAATATATCAAGAAAGTATCCATTTTAATAAATTGTATAAAGAATCTTAGATTAATAGTCGATGTTATAAATCTTAAACTCTAAAATTGTTTATTCATTGCGAAATATTAATCTCAGACCAAATGCAGATTTCTAAATGAAGTTTCTGAATCATAATAATTATTTGATTAAAAGTAATAAGTTGGGAGTTGATGTACAGTTGGAAGGATAGGATCGATAGGCGGATGTTGCTGCAGCTTTCCCCCGATAAGTGCGTGATATGGGGTGTATCTGACGCGGTGATAAAGCGCCCTCCTCTGATAATAAAGGCTTCAATGCCTCTCAAATGGGCTCTCTTCACAGCGCATATTAAGGAATATGTAATAATAAAGGCTGATAAAGATGAAAAAGACATGTCAATGATAAAACGAGAGCAATATATCTTTTCGCTATTGAACGACCAGTTCAACTCTTTGTTCTTGAATATCATGGTGACTTCTTGTAAGGATGCTCAAATTTTTCTGTCTCATAATGCATACAAAATTTGATTATATGCGCATAAACAAATAAATGAGCAGCTCTAATATCTCTTCATTATCATTATTCACATCACGTAAAATTATATAATTAAACAGGACTTCAATCTCAAGAACCATTTTCTTCCGAAGAACGCATCACAGAATATGTAAGTAGATTCACGAAGGGTGAAAAATTTGGCGTATGTCGTGCGCAAAGTTGCTGTTTGAACATTTTATCCATTCAGTCGTTGCTTGAGTTGAATATAAATGGTTACATCCGACTTGAAGGGCGCTCAGCGAAGATTTCTCAAGTGACTTTATTTGTAGACGACTGATTTTGTCTGTAGACCTATGGCTTCATTTGTAGCTACACTGTGTGCGGCCAATTCTTTTGGAATACTTATATGAATATAATCGTGAAGGGTGTATTTACAACAGTAATTATCCTGTTTGTACGAACAATATGTTATCCAATTATATTTAACGTCAAATTCAGTAATTTTATCACCATTCAAAATATTCATCACTCAACACGTTCAGTAAATGGCAAAAGTGACAATCTGCCTAAATTACTATCGCTAAAATTAATGGAAAATATCGATCAACCTCAATTGTATACTATTTCAGACTTTGGATACAATTGATAGGAACAATATTTGATATTTTTACATATATGAAATGAATGTTCATTATTTAAATGCATTCGAAATGATGATGAAAATGTCTGAATTTTACATTCGCACGATCTTTCGCACACCAAATATTTCTTAAATAAACAGAAAAACATTTGTAAAAGCATAAGAGTAATTTGAAAGTTGATGTATGACTCAAATTAAATGAATAAATTTCAATGCTATTATTACGTAAGTGTTCGCAGAATAATTACAGTAATGTTGGATCTTTTCCGTTTAAATGTTAAATCTTCAAACAGTGAATTGTGTTGCATTCATTTATTGTTTTAAATTCATTTTAAAGAGAATTTATGAGATAATTAAAACTGTGGAGATACATCGAGATAGAATGAAGCATTTACAAATGAGTAAAGTGTTAAATTGCACCCCTTAATGCTATGTAGATTTAACATTAATTAAAATGGTCTTTTAAACTTTGCTATTCGAAAGTCAGTTAACAGACTTGTCGCTTTTCTCTCTCTGAAACATTCAAAAATAATGCACTATCATAATGATATAAGTAAATTTTATTCACATTTTGTTCGTACGCAGTATTAGCAAAATTGAATAAATAAATTTTTTTCATTTTGTCTTATCAGTGCCTAATCTTCGTTTGTTTTTGCACCAGAAGCAAGCACAGAACTACTAAATGTTGCGTATTTAGCTTGGCACCACCGCCACACTCTCGTTTCTGGCACTTGTAAATACTTGGCTCCAGATCGGATGGTCGAAGCCAAGAGCGACATCCAGCTGATCCTCTACTTGGCTTCGTCACCCTCTTGGCGTCGAGACTGGAAGACTTGGCACTCATTTCATGACCAACAAAACTCGCCAAGATCATCGTAAAAGTATTGTCTAGTCTCATTGTAGTAGAAGGTGTTCTATTTTGATTTCCTTTCAAATATCGAATTCATTTTCAACCTTTTTTCAAAATCAATTTTATAAATGAAATTTCCATTACCTACCAACAATAATTACATAATATTTGAGTCATAAATTTTGCCCAATTTGAATTAACGGCAAGTATGAATAACATCTCGTATCCCTCAATTAATTTTTAAATACCACTTTTTGACGTACACAGTAAATATACCTACCTACCTCTTGGCGAGACTTACGCCAGCCACTAGCTTACGCATACGCTGCTGTATATTTTTTGGCATGGAGAGCACAAACATATGATTTGGAGTCTGGACATCGTGCCAAGGTATCGATCTCAACACGTGGTTTGAGCAGATAAATTATAAAGGCTTTTGTACCCCATCTCCTTTTGACTTTCTGCCAATGTTTGGAGTACGTCTAATATACAGCATTGTTCTGCAATTAGGTGTGACCTACATTGATCTTTAGAGGGTCAGTACGCGTGGAAATATCGTTGAAGGTCCTTGAAAATATTCAGCGTAATTCATTAAAGCCAGGATACAGTATAGATATTCAGTTATTCTGATTAAACCTCATCATCAAAATTCAAAATTCGAACACATCTGAATGACTCATTCGATAGAAATAACATTGCCAAACAAACAAGTAGTCAATTGAACAGGGTGTAAGATTTTTATATCGTTATATTAAATATTACTAGTGGTCATTGCCAAGTGTTTAAAACTGTTACTTGTTAATTAGTTTTATGAAACCCACTAAAGTGTGTTATTTATATATTTTTTCAGTAATATTTGAGGAAGGCTCCTCGCTTATTTAAAAATAATTACATAAATCAATTATCAGCCAAAGTAGGTAATTGAAATATATTTCGTTATTCTAGAATATTTAAGATAACAACATACTCTTTCTTTCTTCAATATTAATTTTATGAACTAATATCTTAAATTTTAGAATCAGAGTTAATCATTCGTTAGAGTGCTGTATATAGCTACAAACAGTTCTTTCACCTTGTTAAGCATACAATTATACATCATTCTCACTTCATCGTCTTTCATTCGATTCCCTCATTCACCTTTTCTCACTCTCCTCACCTGCAACTCCTCCTTGCACCGCCGTTCCTCCTCGAGACTCATTCTCTTCTCATGTTTCTTGAAGTACTTCCTCTTCGCCGCCTGCAGATTGAACCAAGTGTATGCGAAGGCACGGACACACGGCAGCAGAGCCTCGATGAACGGGTGAAATTCGTCCTGCGTGGGAACAAAACACGGTCACGAGATAAACAAAACAGAAGTGTTAACGCATAAGAAATAAGCATGATGAAACATATAGGAACATGTAAACAGAAACAAACTACTGTCGAAATACAGGGCATGCAAAAAGAGCAAACTGGAGAACAAAGGGTAGTCAACTAATGTCTAGATAGGAAAAAACAAGCAGTTTATGTGTGAGATCTTGTAAATAATATCCGTATGTTGAAATATTAACTGAACGAACGAATATATTCTGTCGAATAAAGCTGCAAAGGAACCCATAACTATTTTATGACTTTAACTAACTCAATAAATTCGGAATTTCCATCTCTCTGAGCTCTATTTTTCGGATTGCTCCAAATTTAGTATATTGAGATTTATCTCATAAGACTTCTTCAATATTTTTTCGAGAGTTTCACTTTACATAATGATATCTGAGTAAACACTAAAACAGAAAGTTCATTCAGAAGAATGTAATAATTACAACTGCCAAGTAAGTTAATATAACGCTAACAGCTTATCTTGAGATAGAGGATAATTTGCATTCTAAAATATCAAAAGAATTGATTAAAGCTGTAAATTCATATAATTTTAACTGAAAGTAAATTAAGTCATTGATAAATGGAACAAAAAATCCTTTTGTTGAGAAGTTCAATTTCGTGGCTTTCGATCTGAGTATTTGAAAGCTGTTGAAACACACCCATGGCATTGAAGATGTGGAACACTTCATGGGTCCGATATTAGGAGAAGGATTGTGGCTGGTAGAGGCGGTAGACGCTTCTTCAGAAGAAGAGACTGGAGTTCCCTCGGTCGAATGGGCAATGCCACCACCACCGTTTGTTAGGTGCACCTCTGTGCTTTCACTAACACTTGATGCTCTATCATTTCTTCCTCCTCCAACACTCGGGTTGTGTAAAGGAGTTGGTTGGGGTGCTTGTGAAGCAAGACTGGTGGTGGCTGTGGAGTGTTGGTGTCCTGAATGAGGTGAATTTGATGTTTGGTCTGGTGGAGGAATGTATCCAGAATTGTTGTCAGAATAAGGCGAGTGTTGTTGATGCTGGTGGTTGCTGTAGTTGATGGGTGGATAGTTTGTTAGGTGGTTGTTGTTAGATGGACTAGGAGAGGTGTAAGTAACAGATAATGATGAACTTGGATGAGGCGGAGCAGAAAAGATTGTATTTGAAGTCAGAGAACTGGTTGGGAGAGAGTAGATCGCCGAAGAGAAATTTTGATGATGATAAGAAGGTTGTGGGCAAGAGTTGAGCAATGCGTCTGTGTTTGAGCAGTAATTGACAGGAGGCTGGGCGACTGACGATGAAATTACAGAGCCGCCTGATAGATGAGCCAAAGAATTTGAAACGACACTAACGTTTGTGTGGCAGCTATTATGAGGAGAATGGTTCTGGGAAGTGATGGCTTGATTAGTGTAAGAATTAGAAGGATTTGGATGGTAGCATTTGTTGAAATATGGAGCACAGTATATAGGTTTTATTGGGGAACAAGTAGTGGCAAATGCAGGGCTACCGTAATTATGTTGCTGCTGGGGTTGACTTCGAACTTGTTTTTGATTGTGAAATTCACGATTCACCAAAGAATTGCCACTAGACAAAGAAGTAGAAATAACAGGACTGAAAGGGGAGGAATCAGGACATATGTTCGAATGAGAATAAATTGGGTTAGAGGACCCAGACGAAAAAGAAGAACTTATGTAGGGTGTGGGGGTGTTTGCTATGGCGGTGGAAGTCACCGTGGTGGTTATGAGGATAGTGATTACACTTCAATAGGAGGAATAGAAGAAATAGTTAGCAATAATATATAGCAGTTTACTGCCAGTTTATCGTTGATATAATTGTACAGATTCTAATGCAAGCGGATACATCTAAATACATTGAGCAAATACTGAAGTTTTGTTGACAATATGCTCTGTGGGTAGGTGAGGGATGGGGAAAAGTGTATTTGTGCAGTGAAGGAGGAAGGATCTCGAATGTCCAGTAGGATATTCTTATCAGGACTCTTGTGGAGGATTATAGGAGTGGTAGGATAGCTGGAAGAGAAAAGAGGAAGAAAGGTAAACACGATGAGGAAATGGAAGGAAATTGGTGGACTGTTCTATTTACCGTCAGGTGGACAAATCTAATATCAACAGTACATTGTGCTCGCTTTATATTATCGGCCATGAACTGCACGAGATTTTGAAGATGTTTCGTATATATTACACATTCTTTTCAATATTAATCACAGCGTTCTTAACGGTACAACATTAAAAACCTGTTTTCATAAAGTTTAATTGAATAGAATCCATGCATTTCGAGTAAGTTTTAATAAATATTGAAAGTACGGAAAATATTCAGGATAATTCTAAATTATTCCCAAAAACCTAAATCTTGAAACTGTTCATCTTACAGGTATTGGATAGTCAAAATTGATGTCATTGAATTATTACTACACACACGTGGAAAACTTTTTCTCCCATTCATTCTATATCTCCTTTTCTTTTCTTCTCCTTTGAAATAACTTTTCTGAAGACTGAATGAGACAATTAGGTGTATGGTAATTAAAGTGCTAAATTCCAAGCCGTTATTTTCTCTACCTATTTCGAAAACAGTTCAGGATAGGAAGTCTTAGAGTAGCAAAATTCATACTCCTCAAGAAAATTGGTGTTTGCTCTACTAACATTCAGAATTTTAACATGGTGTGAACAGTGCAGCACGATTAATACAATACATACAGTGCATTTTACAAAATCCAATACAGTGCGGACATTGCATGTTTCTAAATTCAAAACAGTTATCACAAAGACTTCTTCTTTCAATGTTAGCAAAATGCATCGCAATAACTAATTTTCTATTGAACATATGCTCCATGCAATTTGCCGATTTGGACAATCTCGAGAATGAGCTGCGCGTTTTAAACCCCCTAATGCCGAGTGTACGTTAATACCTTCATATTATTTATTATGGAACAAAATACTGACATGAGTGTATCGGGGGACGTGTCACTCCCGAACTGTATGAACCATATCAATAAACAATCATAAATGCAGTACAACAAACTAGCGGATAAAACAAACTGCATTACGGCCATTTATGGTGAGAGTTTCAAAGTAACCGTTATTTATTTTTTATAATCTTTGTTGAATTTTTCAAAATAATTTTTTGAAATTCTCAATATTAATGGCCGCAATGTAGTGTGTTGCATCCGTTAGTTTGTTGTACAGTCTAATGATGTGACAAGGGGCACGCCTCCCTTTACACATTTATTAATATCCCATTTCATATTAGAAAAATGAAGGTATTAACGCACGCTCGGCATTAGGGGATTCAAGGTTTTAAAAACACGCAGCGCAATCTCGAGATTGTACATATCGGCAAATTGCTTGGACCATATATAATAATAGGACAAATAATTCACATTAAATGCATCACAGTGCAGACAGTATACTTTACACTAAGTGCATCACAGTGCAGACAGTATACTTTACACTAAGTGCATCACAGTGCAGACAGTATACTTTACACTAAGTGCATCACAGTGCAGACAGTATACTTTACACTAAGTGCATCACAGTGCAGACAGTTTACTTTACGCTAAGTGTCAAACATTAAGTACATTCGCAAGTGCATCACAGTGTTTCAAATGAGTGCATTACTTCACTCTCAGTATAACACCAATAGAGTACTGCTTAAGATCCTAGAAAGTGAAATACTTTACCATCAAGGCTTCTTGCTGGCTGCTGACAGTTTCAATCATGGTGATCTTTCCCCACGATAAATCAGGTTCGAAGAAGAATGTAGAACAGAATTAGGTTCATTATCGACATTTGGGTTTCCTTTTTATGGACAATCCATCGCGACGGGGATATTTTGCCTCTGTTTTTCCGATCGCAAGATCACGGTGGAAGAAAAGCAACGGAGAGTTCTAGTTGTTCCTTTGCAAAATCACTATCACAAGAGAGGAAATGAAGATAAAGAGGGTATGGTTGAACCAAGGGAAGGGTTGAGAGGGAGATAGAGAAGAGGGTTAGTTTAGGATGGATAGAGTGAGAGCGTAGGATGGAGTGTGTTAGATAGGTTACAGGACAGGGTAAAGACTGTATGACTCGAACTCAACACACCGAGGATGCTGACGATGGTGGGGTGGAGGGAGAGGGGGTTAGAGAGCAGTGGGGGGACAGGCAGGGGGTTTGACTCTCTCCCTAATGATGCTCTGGGAGATGAGATACAAAACCCTGACGTTTATTACCGCTCGTGTAAAGGAATTGCGATTTGGGGGAATGTGGAGCACTACCAACTAAAATAATTCGTGGTGATAAAATCAATCTCGATATCATTTGGCGTACAGATGTGAGTAGTGGGCTATTTCTGTATCACTAAATGAACTTACAGTGTTGGGGATAACGTCATGACGTGCGTGTTATTATTCCATATATTGGATTTGGAAAAATTGGGAAATTTTATTTCATTTTGTGTCATTAATATTTATATATCAATTCACATTGAAGTAAAGAATAGTAAATAGAAAAAAATAGGAACTCCTTTATAAAATATACCTAACAACTCAAATAAAATACTGAGAAATGTTACGAGTGACTGCTTCAAAACAATTCTATTATCAACTTAGTGGCATGAAATTATATCACTACGATAAATGGTAATAATGTGATATTGAAGTGAATTAAAATTGAATGTATTGAAAAATTATATCTCGCAAAAAATAATTAATTTCATTCGTTTATCACCAAACCTCACACATAGTAAATAATATTCCTCTTGTTAAGGTAGCTATCAAATCGAGTGTTCTATGCTTGATGAAGTGGTCATTGCAATATATCTTCATTAGCATGTAGTTTTAATATAGGTAGACTTCCTGTTTATTACTTTTTTGTGGTAAAATGAATCATTATTTTATTGAAATTAGAGACCACATACTTTTATTGTATCGCATTTTTCACCATATCACTTTCATCAAACTGCAAATAGAAAGAATATTCTAAACAGTTACTTTCAAGTTTTAACTCTTAAATTTCTTTTTAAAATAATAGCTGTGGAAATAACCGAAAATTTTCTCTTCACTTAGAAGAGAAAATCTTAGAAATAAATCAAAATCTCTAATAAATCAATTTTTTTCCTAGCGACTATTTTTCCATCCCAAAAAGGTTCACCCCCCCTCCCCATTTGTAAATTAATTACAGGGTACCGCCCCCCCCCCCCTCCTAACCAAATTATCCCCCTATTTAGATAACTAACGGAGATAAATCTGATACGGGAACTAGGAATGAATTCACATTATCTAACTAGTGCACTAGTTATTGCATTATCTGACTAGTACATTAAATATTGCATTATCTAACTAGTGCACTAGTTATTTCATTATCTAACTAGTACACTAGTTATTGCATTATCTAACTAGTACACTAGTTATTGCATTATCTATCTAATACACTAGTTATTGCATTATTTAACTAGTACAGTAGTTATTGCATTATCTAAGTAGTACACTAGTTATTGCATTATCTAACTAGTGCACTAGTTATTGCATTATCTAACTAGTACACTAGTTATTGCATTATCTAACTAGTGGACTAGTTATTGCATTATCTAACTAGTACACTAGTTATTGCATTATCTAACTAGTGCACTAGTTATTGCATTATCTAACTAGTACACTAGTTATTGCATTATCTAACTAGTACACTAGTTATTGCATTATCTAACTAGTGCACTAGTTATTGCATTATCTAACTAGTACACTAGTTATTGCATTATCTAACTAGTGCACTAGTTATTGCATTATCTAACTAGTACACTAGTTATTGCATTATCTAAATAGTGCACTAGCTATTGCATTATCTAACTAGTACACTAGTCATTAAATTATCTAACTAGTACACTAGTTATTGCATTATCTAACTAGTAACCAGGTTCAATACAAAATTATTAACTGTTTGAACATTTCATTCATTTGATGTTTTTAATAATCGCTAATTATAATCATTATTAAAATGTATTTTGAAGAATATCTGCACACTAGCTCTAGATTAGTAATTATTACTATTTTTAAATCATTTTTCCACTTAGCATCATCAGTTTTATATTTTTTTGTATTTCCAATTGTACACAATCAGGTACCTAAATAAAGACATATTGCAATGTTCTTTTAGAGAAATCGAAACACTCAGATTATTTAGTATGTTGTTTTTACTGATAATTCATAGCAAAATGATGTCAATAATAATTGTTTTTTAGAATAATTATTATGAATTCTTCCATCCTATAATAGATTTTAACTCTAATATATGAAATTAAAATAAACTGTTAAATATCTCTAATAAAGCATATCGACATGTAATACTTTTCTGAATGTTAAATAAGCTATTTAGGAAATAATTTCTATTCTATTCTCCTCCTCTCACCCTACAGCGTGAAGTAAGTGAGTAGGTAACGGTGGTACCCCCACACTGTGCCGGGGTACCACCTTTGGGGGGCATTGAGGCTGAAGGAGTGACCTTGTCAATGGACACAAGAACCACGCCACCTACACTAAACACACACCTGAACACGACAAAAATCTAGTGATACTAATTTCACAAATCACAGTTTTCTAATTTTCTATTATTTTCAAATCTTATAAATTGGTCGTTGTGGACACAGACCAATTTTAAAATTTTAAAATACCTACAAACATTGCAATTAGTAAAGTTCATTTTTTGGAATTGTGAAATTAATGAACTGTAAAAAATCATCACAGATGCACTTTTCCATGACTGTACATTTTTCAAATTCCTATCAAACAAATTCTTTGTCTGTAATGTACACAGTTATAGTTTATAAAACAATATTAGCAAGTTAATAATATGAAAGGTGAGGTCTTACCCCGCTACAGGTGGTGAGTCTCAAGAGTCCATTGGTACGGACGTTACACGACCTTAGTGCTAACAATCCGGTTCTGAGCAAGAACTTGATACTTTCTTTTTTGTAATTTTCCCGTTTTGAAGTGCATAGAAAGATGGCAAATCCGTGGAAAAGTGATAGGGCAAAGTATCAATTACCGTATGCGACCTAATTACCAAATAGGAATTTCAAAAGGTTACTAAAAATAACAACAATAAAATGAGTATTAAAATTGGAAAGTTGTTTCGTTATTCTCATGGGTATATTCTTTAGCTGCACTTTACTACTCCACGAGTGTCAAAATGGTGATGTAAATTCTCTTTGTAAAATATAATGCTGCATCATTTAGGAATATGTAGAATATAACTATATTCAAAATCTAGAAACCGGTTAAGAAAACTGCATATTTCATGTGTACATGTTTCTCCGTTACATTGAGACTATAATTCAACATGTTGCTCTAACAGTTCATTACTACATTAGTACAATAACTTTACACATTGTTAATAAACTAGAGCTAATTTGCATCCAAAGTATAACTGCATCATAACAGTTTATACTGAGCTCTTATCAGGTTTCTTAAGAATTTATTAATTATTTACATCACAAATGAAGAATATTCATTTAAATTGAATATCACTCATTCTACCATTTTCGGAATAGACATTAGACAATAAAATTATATATTTATTGTGTCGATTTTTCTTATATGACCGAAGATGTGAAACCGACTATAATTCACAACTTACCCTATGTATTTATTGTTTCTATTGTTCTACCTATTCTATTGTTGTCACTAGTATGTTTTATTATAATTTATTATTATTATTTATTCCAAGAAGTACACATAATTAATAGCAAACTCATTCAGTAAATGTTAAAACTGTATTATTAATTGATGGGAGAATTTGAAGAAAGCCTCGTGGACCTCAATGATACTTTGTTATCATTTGAATAATAATTGAAATTTGCTGATTTAATAATTAGATAAAAATGAAAACTGCGTCTATTTAATGAAGTTGTCAAGTATCTGAAATTTTAATCAAATTGATAAATATACAGGGTGTTGCAGAATTAAGGCAACCAAATCACCGTATCAAATAAATAGTTCGTAATCGATGTTTGATTCTATTAATCCTATATATCATCATTTTCCTATTTTCCTAGATTTTAAATTCATACTTTGTATCATGGATGTTGCTCACCAAAGAAGGTGGAATTTATTCATCAATTGCAATGAAATTAATAATAAATCGTTCAGTTGGTAGGAAAAAAATTGTTAAAAGTTCAAGGCGACAGGTTCAACCTCTGATAATCCAAGACGAGGCCGTAAACGAAGCTTACGCACCAAAAAAAACTAATTATAATTACGCGGAAGAAATTGCGTCGAAACCAACGTCGATTTAATCGTAAACTGGCCGTAGAAATCAGTGCTGTTGAAACGTCATGAGTTCACTGACCAACATGAAAGAATGAAAGGTGGAAGAAGTCGTCACATCCTGAATAAGGGAGCTAAAGGCACGCTGCCTAACTTGGTGTTAACAGATGAGAGCAAATTTGCCATTCTGCTACTTGTGAACCATTAGAATGATATAGTTTAGAGTTCCTCAAGTTCAGCCAAGGATAGGACGTCAGAATGCACAGTCTGTGATGGTTTGGGCTACTGTGATGGCCACTAAAAGATCTCTCTCGTACTTTTGCCTTGTGGGGTTAAATTGATCACAGAATGGTACATATCTCTTTCTGGAATTGAAGTTGCTGCAATGGACTAAAAACACCTTCAGAGTTCACCATGGAGTCTCCAACAGGACTCAGTACCATCACATGGCTCCCAATTATTCCAAACCTGGATACTAATGAACATTCCGTCCTACATAGGCAAAGATGTCTGAATAAGGGTGGTTATACTTATAACGAAAAACGGAACACTGTATCGTTGTCTTATTAATAACCTTTGAGTTGCGATCTTTGAAATCAAAAATAACATTTTAAATTTTAATATTCATTATCAAAAAGTTTGTTGCCTTAATTTTGAGAATCCCTGTAATGAAATAAATAAATGAAATTGAAATAATGGACAATCTTTGCAGTTATAATTATATATGTTTTATCGAGTTAATCCTATTAATTTTATTATATATTTGATGAAGTTAAGTTTATTTACTTTATCGTATAATTTTTAAATATTTTCTACATTTTCTATCTTGTGAATCTAACACAAAATATTTAGTACACTTTCAATAGCCTAATAAAATATAAAAAATAATCAGTATTATATAATAAATAGTTATTAATAGATATAATAGTAACAGAAAAGTTTAATTAAAAACACTCAATGTTATAATAAGGATTCCGATTTATTAGAAAATACAGACGATGTTTAACGCTAAAACTACAGAACAGTCAATTTTATTACATTTTACTTTCAATCATTTGTATCTCATAAATTATTATTGGTAGATACTTGATTTCTTTTATTTTTACTATAATAACTTAATACGGTATCATGGATACCAATGAAAATAAAAGTTAGTGTGTTATTCTATTGAACATAAAAAAGTGAAGTATCTACAAATGATAATTTATGAGATAGAAATAATTGAAAAGTAAAGAGTTTACAATACAGTTGTAGGCAACTCACGGCAGTTTCCGGCAGTTTAGGGTAGGCAGGGGGTGACCGGTTGGTTGAAGTGGTTGCATGGGTGGTTTGTATCTGTGGTTGCACCGTCACATGGTGGTGGTGCGTGAGAAAGGACTCTGGTTTGAGGGTTGCCCCGTCCATCAGGGAGAAGTCTGATAGATCCGACGTTTTGAATAATTTCTGTTTTACGAATTTTGAAAAAAAAAACTAATCACTTTTAGTTTCTCATATGAAATAAACTTTACTCTGTATATAAAAGATCAAGTTTTAAAAATTTTGATTGATAGTTATTCTTGATGCTATTTATTTCTTATATATAATAGAATAATTGTTTATATCTCATGTTCATTGATTCGTTTTTTCAAACTCTTCTATTCCAAAAAAGTGGTCATCTATTGGAATCCTAAACCATTTTTCAAACGATGCCTTCCTTCTCTCCAATCTTCTGTGAATGAATTAAATATTCCCCAAACATCAATCACATAATGTCTATTGCCAGGTATCGTCTCTTGGCTCCTCAAGCAAAGTTACGAAAAAAGCAACAATACGCAGTGGCTGAGCGTAAACAGACAAACACGTGCGCGTGTTTGGCATCGGGATGAATGAGGTGATATTTTGGCAAAGGATATCTTGGCAGGATTTTAGATATAGAGCAGTTATAAGAGTGAGAGTGTGTGTAACAAGTGGTCATTGGCAAGGTGCAGGATTGGCCTTTGCCAGGTTTATATCACGTAACATTCGAACACTTTGGCCTCAGTCTACGCTTTGGTATAACTGAGTAAAGCGCGCCAGTGATAAACTCTCTGGTTAACATTTTATAGGCCATACAGTCATTGAATGGAAAAATTAATTAGAACCTACCGCATTGGTTATCATTTAAATTTTGGAACATACCGCATTGGTTATCATTTAAATTTTAGGACATACCGCATTGGTTACCGTTTAAATTTTGGGACATACCGCATTGGTTATCATTTAAATTTTGGAACATACCGCATTGGTTATCATATAAATTTTAGAACATACCGCATTGGTTATCATTTAAATTTTAGAACATACCGCATTGGTTATCATTTTCTGGAAGAATATTCGTTTGCTTAAAAAGGGTTGAGTTTAATTTCAATTATTTAATACTTTATTTTCATCTTTCCAAAAGCATTAGTTCACAGACACATTAATTTATATTAAAGGGCACTATAGTTATTAATTTCAAAAGAAATATGCACTTTGCTGAACATTTTTTACAATAATATTAATTTAAAATTTAATCATCGATAACATTAATATTTTATATAATTTCTTAAAATTGATTGCAAAGTTAACAAATATTGAATTGAATTATTCGTGAATATGAATTTATTAATGGTTCAGTTTTCCTTGTAAAATATTCCTGATAATTAAATGGAGGAAATTATTTATTCTTCAGTATTTTGTGTACCTATTATCACTGTTTATTTATTTATTTTACAGATACGAAGAAATCTTTTAAAAAGACTGGTTAAAAAGTTATTAATAGCACTACCTTAGCAGACTTTCTTCAGTGTGGTGTAAATATTTGGGTTTTCCTTTTTGTTTAGACATTAGGAGTAATACCTAGAAATAGACTGAAGTTACTTAGTTTTGTTTCTTTAGTTTTTATTATTATTCATTGTTTTATTTAACAACAAGAAATAGGTTCAATTTAATTTAATATTGTGAAGAATTTTAATATTTTATAATAGAATTTAATCTTTTTCTTTTAAAGTGAATAATTTTGTTGCTGCTGAGATTTTAAAATTGTTTTTACAGAAAAATGGTAAACATTTACAAATAATTGAAATATAAAATATCATTTAAATCTTTGTTGGTTTAACAAATTTCAACAGATTTCTGAATAGATTTAATTAAATAAATCTTAATTTAAGATAAAAAATAAACTAGAAGTTCAATTCACAAGTCAATTCTAGTCAACCCCCACGAAGTACATAACTTCCACCAGTTTGGCAATACCCCCCATTTGAGATCCAGGTAACCCCCCACTCCCCCACCGCTACCTAACCATTTGGCAGAGGATTAACTAAGGGCACAGGATGTGTCGAATCTTGGCTCAGACTATATTGGCCCGAGGCCTGTTGGCACGGGGTTCAGAGAGGCACTGGCTCAGGCACACCTTGTGGGTACTGCCCCGTCAGATGCCTGCCACGGGGTATTAATAGACCAACAGCACCGACACACACGCCGCACGTGCGGCATGTTACGGGTGGTGAATGCCTTACATGTTTGTCTTGCATGTTTCCACTTACGGGTGGTGAATGCCTACATGTTTGTTTTGCATGTTTCCACTTACGGGTGGTGAATGCCTACATGTTTGTTTTGCATGTTTCCACTTACGGGTGGTGAATGCCTTACATGTTTGTCTTGCATGTTTCCACTTACGGGTGGTGAATGCCTACATGTTTGTTTTGCATGTTTCCACTTACGGGTGGTGAATGCCTACATGTTTGTTTTGCATGTTTCCACTTACGGGTGGTGAATGCCTACATGTTTGTCTTGCATGTTTCCACTTACGGGTGGTGAATGCCTACATGTTTGTTTTGCATGTTTCCACTTACGGGTGGTGAATGCCTACATGTTTGTTTTGCATGTTTCCACTTACGGGTGGTGAATGCCTACATGTTTGTCTTGCATGTTTCCACTTACGGGTGGTGAATGCCTACATGTTTGTTTTGCATGTTTCCACTTACGGGTGGTGAATGCCTACATGTTTGTTTTGCATGTTTCCACTTACGGGTGGTGAATGCCTACATGTTTGTTTTGCATGTTTCCACTTACGGGTGGTGAATGCCTACATGTTTGTCTTGCATGTTTCCACTTACGGGTGGTGAATGCTTACATGTTTGTTTTGCATGTTTCCACTTACGGGTGGTGAATGCCTACATGTTTGTTTTGCATGTTTCCACTTACTGATGGTGCATGTTTATGTGTGCTACATATTCAGAACAAATATGTTCTGCATGTTTATAGCATAAGAGTAGAGCATGTTTTCACATAAATATATTGCATGTTATTAACATTTACTATTTGAGTGATTATAACTTTTACGTGTTAGATGTTTATAACTGTGTGTGTTGCATTCTAATTTATTTAACATGTGTGTTGCATGTTTCAACATGTGTGTATGTTGTATGTTTCTTCCCCTGTACATCTCTGCACTCTCTTCTCTCCATTACATGTTTTTTTACAGTGTTTAGCAGCTGAGGCTCTAAGCTCACCTCCTGCCTTCTGAATTGCAGTCATTCTTTCAATGTTTACATTAACATTTAGTTTTAGTTTAGTCTTACCTATCATCTGAAACATTTTGTAAGTTTCAAACAACTTAATTTGTTGTTTCTAATTTTCAATTAATAGTTTAATTATTGTTTAATATTTCAGAGGCAAACACAAAACCGAACTTTGATGGAAACTTTTGGTTTGTTTCCGATTTCAGTGCTACAGAAACACAGAAAAAGAATTATACGAAACAAAAGAAATAAATATTGACTGAAAGTTTCCTGTGAATCATAAAAAACTGTGATTATTCATCTAAATTCAGATAAAGATGATGTACTATCAGAGAAAAGAGTCACTGTGATAATGTACTATCAGAGAAAAGAGTCACTGTGATGATGTGCTATCAGAGAAAAGAGTCACTGTGATGATGTACTATCAGAGAAGAGAGTCACTGTGATGATGTACTATCAGAGAAAAGAGTCACTGTGATGGTGTACTATCAGAGAAAAGAGTCACTCTGATAATGTACTATCAGAGAAAAGAGTCACTGTGATGATGTACTCTCAGAGAAAAGAGTCACTGTGATGATGTACTATCAGAGAAAAGAGTCACTGTGATGATGTACTATCAGAGAAAAGAGTCACTGTGATGGTGTACTATCAGAGAAAAGAGTCACTGTGATAATGTACTATCAGAGAAAAGAGTCACTGTGATGATGTACTATCAGAGAAAAGAGTCACTGTGATTATGTACTATCAGAGAAAAGAGTCACTGTGATGATGTACTCTCAGAGAAAAGAGTCACTGTGATGATGTACTATCAGAGAAAAGAGTCACTGTGATGATGTACTATCAGAGAAAGAGTCACTGTGATGATGTACTATCAGAGAAAAGAGTCACTGTGATGATGTACTATCAGAGAAAAGAGTCACTGTGATGATGTACTATCAGAGAAAAGAGTCACTATGATGATGTACTATCAGAGAAAAGAGTCACTGTGATGATGTGCTATCAGAGAAAAGAGTCACTGTGATGATGTACTATCAGAGAAAAGAGTCACAGTGATGATGTACTATCAGAGAAGAGAGTCACTGTGATGATGTACTATCAGAGAAAAGAGTCACTGTGATGATGTACTATCAGAGAAAAGAATCACTGTGATGATGTACTATCAGAGAAAAGAGTCAATGTGATGATGTACTATCAGAGAAAAGAGTCACTGTGATGATGTACTATCAGAGAAGAGAGTCACTGTGATGATGTACTATCAGAGAAAAGAGTCACTGTGATGATGTGCTATCAGAGAAAAGAGTCACTGTGATGATGTACTATCAGAGAAGAGAGTCACTGTGATGATGTACTATCAGAGAAAAGAGTCACTGTGATGATGCACTATCAGAGAAAAGAGTCACTGTGATGATGTACTATCAGAGAAAAGAGTCACTGTGATGATGTACTATCAGAGAAAGAGTCACTGTGATGATGTACTATCAGAGAAAAGAGTCACTGTGATGATGTACTATCATACCATTTTTAAAATATATACGAACATTACAATTAGTAAAGAATCTTTTTGGAAATTTGAAATTAATAAACGGTGAAAAACAATCACAGATTTCTTCACACTTTTCTTTGATTCAATAGAATAAAACTTTAATGAATGAAGTGATAATCAACATAATATTTAATTACTTAAACGTTTATTTTTATTGAAAAAGTCTGTAATAATTGATATAAATTTTTTTTTAATTGAATAGAAATAAATTGAATGAGTCGTCTTAGTGAATCACAAATAATATGTTCCATCTTCAAACATATAGGTACCTTCTTAATATATATATATTATTTAGATACCTGTTTTGTTTATTATTTAAATTTTAAAATTTTATAAAGAAATATTGAATCAGTTTTCATTTTAAAATTTAGAACATACCACATTGTTTATCATTTTAAAATTGAAAAAATACGACATTGATTATCATTTTAAAATTTAGAACAAATCAAATTCATTTTCATTTTAATATCTAAAAAAATTCCACATTGGTTATCATTATAATATCAAAAATAATCCACATTGGTTATCATTTTAAAATAAAAAAATACCGCATTGGTTATCATTTCAAAATAAAAAAATACCGCATTGGTTATCATTTTAAAATAAAATAATACCGCATTGGTTATCATTTCAAAATAAAAAATACCGCATTGGTTATCATTTTAAAATAAAATAATACCGCATTGGTTATCATTTCAAAATAAAAAAATACCGCATTGGTTATCATTCAAATAAAAAAATATCGCATTGGTTATCATTTAAAATAAAAAATACAGCATTGGTTATCATTTTAAAATAAAAAAATACCGCATTGGTTATCATTTTAAAATAAAAAATACCGCATTGGTTATCATTTATTCAAAGTATTATAGTTATTTTTTCTATTTTTATATGTTTTGCTCAATGATATTATAGTTAGATGCATATTACTCATAGTCAGTGCATTTGTGTTTCAATAATTCGTTTCAAAGTTATTCCCCTCCTTTACATCAAAACTTCCCTCACTCTCTACTGAGTTGTGATGTATTCTCCCTCAGAAATAATGTACATCTTTGTCTTTCTAAATAATGCGCACAGATAATGGTTAAATTATTTAAATAACAAGGCATAATATCTTCCATTCGAGTGAATCGTAATCAATGTTTTTTTAATGAACGTTATAAATTAATGTAAATTAAAAAAAAATCTTTCATTTATTTAAGAATTAAATTTTCATAATTTTAAAATATTTATTTCATGCTGGACTTTAAATAGAAATATAATAAGTAGTGTATAAATATATATTAAAACTACATTCTTTCACAGAATTAATATGATTTAAGAGTTACAGAAATAAAAAATGATTAAAGGTCCCCTCCAAGCAAATATTTTTATTGCTTTATTCAACGAAGCTAATGTTCCTTATCATTTTGCTGCAATCCGCATCGAATTTGGTAGCATATTTTTAATTTTATATGCTTTTAAAGATTTTTAGAATCGAAACTCTACAAAACCTATTTTACTTCCGACTTACTAATTTAAGAAATTTTCAGCCTGAAGAAAAAGAATGTACACCATTTGTTTTGATTGCCAACTAGGTATTAGGTTTAATAAATCTATTTAATATTCGTGTAAAAGTATAAATTGAATGAACTTATAATAGAAACATTTATATACTTTAGGAAACAATTAATATCTAAAATAAAGGCCGAAAACGCATGGTTTGTTTATAAAATTCAAATTTGTAATAAAATCAAAGAGTGTACAATCTTCTTCTTGAGCATCAGATTAGTGATTCGCTCAATTGTTGCTCACAGAGTATTAAAACTTTAAAAACAAATTATAAAATATATACTGAACCGAATTGTATGCGGTTTGCAGAATAATGATCGTAGACCTTAGTTCTATAATATTATGTTATAAACTCATTTTTTCCCCGGAGCCTGGAGAGGAACTTTAAGTTCATTTAAAAATAAAATATTAAGTTTAGTTTTAAATATTAGTTTTAACATTATTACTCTGTTAAGAGAGTAAAGGGCCAGTGCACCCCTTGCAACATGTTCATAGCCACCATGTGTTCCTATATTTAGACACAGGGGGTGATACACAGTGTACATACTTACCTAAACATGATAAAATGCAACATCTATACTATACCAACATGAAGAGTTAAAGGAACTTTATAGGCACAAATTATGGAAATGAAAGGCAGTTTATAGTTAATTTAATCAGCATGAATTAAATGTTTTGATAACAGAATAATTAAGATAAAATTAACTATAGAGGCAATTTATTTCATTTCCACGGAATGATAATAAAAAATAAATACTTCAATGATAAAAGAAATTAATATAATGTTTAGGTGAGAGTAATAAAGGAAAGGGAACGTTACAGATAGTAGTTATAGTGAACCACAAGTACCATCAGTCAAAGAGTGGTGTACATGTACCATCAGTCAAGAGTGGTGCACATGTACCATCAGTCAAAGAGTGGTGCACATGTACCATCAGTCAAAGAGTGGTGCACATGTACCATCAGTCAAAGAGTGGTGCACATGTACCATCAGTCAAAGAGTGGTGTACAAGTACCATCAGTCAAAGAGTGGTGCACATGTACCATCAGTCAAAGAGTGGTACACATGTACCATCAGTCAAAGAGTGGTGCACATGTACCATCAGTCAAAGAGTGGTGCATATGTACCATCAGTCAAAGAGTGGTGCACATGTACCATCAGTCAAAGAGTGGTGCACATGTACCATCAGTCAAAGAGTGGTGCACATGTACCATCAGTCAAAGAGTGGTGCATATGTACCATCAGTCAAAGAGTGGTGCACATGTACCATCAGTCAAAGAGTGGTGCACATGTACCATCAGTCAAGAGTGGTGCACATGTACCATCAGTCAAGAGTGGTGCACATGTACCATCAGTCAAGAGTGGTGCACATGTACATCATCATCACTCACCACTCACTCACCATCACTCACCATCACTCACTCCACTACTCACACATCACCACTACTCACCATCACTTACCATCACTCACCACTAGTCACCCATCACCACTACTCACCACTACTACCACTACGTCACCACTACTCACCACTACTCACCACTACTCACCATCACTCACCATCACTCACCTCACTCACCACTACCTCATCACTCACCACTACTCACCATCACTCACCACTACTCATCATCACTCACCACTACTCATCATCACTCACCACTACTCACCATCACTCACCACTACTCATCATCACTCACCACTACTCACCACTACTCATCACTCACCACTACTCACCATACTCACCATCACTCATGTTCCCCATCCATTCACCAGTTGTTTTCTGTTCTGCAAAGAGACTCCAATTACTAAATGTTTTCAGTTCCAATGCTAAAATACCTTACCAATTCGCAATGTTATTTAACCATTCACTAGTTACCATACTAAGTACTTTCTAATTGTTAACAAATTCACCTAACTCCAATCGAAATAACTAACTAACATAACAATACCCCCCCCCCCCCTCTGGTAGAG
>CANNZV010001165.1:238322-297385 GCA_947561585.1 Caprella mutica | reverse complement strand
CCGTTAGTAACTCATAGATGTTACCGTTAGTAACTCATAGATGTTACCGTTAGTAACTCATAGATGTTACCGTTAGTAACCCAAAGATGTTACCGTTAGTAACTCATAGATGTTACTGTTAGTAACCCATAGATGTTACCGTTAGTAACTCATAGATGTTACCGTTAGTAACTCATAGATGTTACCGTTAGTAACTCATAGATGTTTACCGTTAGTAACCCATAGATGTTACCGTTAGTAACTCATAGATGTTACCGTTAGTAACTCATAGATATTACCGTTAGTAACTCATAGATGTTACCGTTAGTAACTCATAGATGTTACCGTTAGTAACCCATAGATGTTACCGTTAGTAACCCATAGATGTTACCGTTAGTAACTCATAGATGTTACCGTTAGTAACTCATAGATATTACCGTTAGTAACCCATAGATATTACCGTTAGTAACTCATAGATGTTACCGTTAGTAACTCATAGATGTTACCGTTAGTAACTCATAGATGTTACCGTTAGTAACTCATAGATGTTACCGTTAGTAACTCATAGATGTTACCGTTAGTAACTCATAGATGTTACCGTTAGTAACTCATAGATGTTACCGTTAGTAACTCATAGATGTTACCGTTAGTAACTCATAGATGTTACCGTTAGTAACTCATAGATGTTACCGTTACTAACGCATAAATGTTGTAACTCATAGTGACGTCATATGGGGAGTAATTTCTTCTTTTTCTGCTGACTGGACAAAAAGAAAGAAAGAAAGAAGGAGGGGGGAGAAGTTAAGTAACATGCTAGACTCTGGCCTCAAACTTTTCACTCATTTCATCTCTGGTATAACAATTTAGGCAGTAACTGTCTACTTTATATCATAATCAATAGAGTGACTTCAAATGTAACAAATAAGTAGGTACCGTAAACTAAAAATATGTTGAATGAAGTTATTCAGATGGAGTTAATTATCATTAATATATCACAAATAATGACTGTCTCTAAAGCAAGACTATTTAGTTTTAAGGAAATTAATGCCAGGTAGCCTTAAATACATTCTCTACTTTCAAATTGTAATATTAGTTGGTATTTTGAATTATTTTAACAAAAATGTTAACGCAACTATATTTTGTATAAGATAATTTCCCTCTTTAATACACTCATTTATAAATGGTTAGAAGAAATCGAAAGAAAATATATCTCAACGATTTTATTAAAAAATAACATGTCTTTTGACTGCTGACGTATCCCTGGGCACATTAAATAGCTATATTACATAGTTTAAATATAAATGTATTCATATTCCAGCTCTTCTCATTATTTAATTTCTTTCCCAAATTAATTTTGAAAACTCTCAATAATTGACGTGATGGATTTAGTTACCCTTGAAAATATATATATTTTAATGAATTAATTATTCAAATATTATATTTAATACAAGAGAACGAAAATAGTAAAGAAAAGTTTATAGTTCTTTAATTTATAGTTTTTCATTATTTGCATGAAATTGCTAATTTGTCAGGAAAATTGGAACGACCGACAGTGATGTGATGAGTTACTTTGGGTGTTTTTGGCAACTTTGTAGAAAATACAAGCAATTTTATTTCTTAGGGTTGGTCATACAATTCAGAATGAATGGTGGGTATAGACCTAATATTGCAACATTGGAAATAACACGAAACTGATTGGTTTAAATTCTGTTAAATTCATTTCGATATTCTGATTCTCTAATTATATTGTAAATCTACTATAATTTCTATAGTTCAAATCAATCAAATTCTTTCCATTAGTTTCTCTCTTATCAACCATAAAATGATCACAACCGCTTCATTAAATAATTAATGAGCCGCTATATAATCATCATGAACAGCAATTATACGAAATTTTTCGTAATTGTGAATTTGATGTTAAAAAAATAATATCTAAATTCACTCCAAAGTTAATCCACATACTATATAGTTATATATGTGTTTGGGCTGTGTAAAAATATTTTTTTATCTCATCCATTTAGGTAATTTTTTTTAAATTTAAAAATCGCTATTTCTTCAATAAAATTAAGATGTAGGTTTCAGGGTTCCGCGGTTTGTTTATGTTTTTTTTTTCTTGTGTGAATTCTTTTTTTTTTTATTTGGTTTTGTTCTTTGAACACAGTTATTTTGTATGCAAGTGATGTGTAGTACAGTTTGTGCACTGGTACATTACATAAATGTAGTGAAAATAATTTACATATGTTCTGATTGTGAGGAATTTTTTTTTCCAACTGCAATTGGTTTCGATGATGCATCGAAACCTTGTGTGGTTCAGTACCTCTAAAATGGTTATGAACCACATAGATATCGAAAGAAAAGATTTATAGGATATTATTTAAAAACTTCACGATATGAACATTAAAATATATTCATTCATCATTCACTGTTCTCTTTGCAGTGATTGATTAAATAACTTATATAATGGTGACGCACCATTCATTCTGAATAGTGGGAGTAACCTGCAAAAACAAATTTTATTCCTTAGGTTTTCGTCCTTAATTATATTTCATCAAATTACTGGCACTCGTATCAAGTTCCCTGATAGAATTTAACAAAATGGCAATAATTGATGTAAATTGTGAATACTGAAAATTATTGAATATACAAACTTTAACGTGAACATGATTTGGAATATTATATTTTCTTTCTCAATGATTAAAATCATTAAATAAAAGATTGGACAATTATACTACTATATTATAAATATTTTCGAGGGTAACTAAATAAACTCATTCGTTACTTAGTCAATTATTGAGAGTATAAATATTTTCAAATTGAATCTAAAAATTAAACTAAATAGTTAAAAGAGTTGATATATTTTATAATAACTAAAATTATTCATGAATGATTTACATCAAATGTATATAGCTATTTATAATGTCTCAACTACATATTTCCTCTAAATAAGTGACGGGATGAAAATATAAGTTAAATTACTCTTGAAAATATAAATTATTATTATTCAAATTATTTATTTCATCATTGAAAAAGAAAAAAATAATATTACAAAAACGTGTTAAGATAAAGAATTTGATATTCTTCATTATCACTATTGATTTATAATTATTTTGTAAAATTCTATCAGGGAAATTGATACGACCGCCAGTAATTTAATGAATTACTCAACTTTAAAATGTGTTTTATGTTATTGAAAATTTTTGCGGGTTGGTCCTACTATTTAGAATGAATGGTGGGTAGACCCAATAATGTAACATTTGTATTTCTGTTAAACTAAATACAGTATTTTAATTCTTTCATTAGGTTGTAATATCATTATTTTGGCTAGTTAATCGAATTCATTTCACTTTGGGTTTCATTCAAATATCGATTTCATGGTTGGTAATTAATGAACCGTTTTTTGATTTATGATTAATATGAACAATTATATGAAACTATAATGCACAAAGCGGTTCTTTAATAATAATCAATCAAAAATGAATGGAAAGAATTCGATTAGTTAGCATTAATTATGAAAAACTTACTGCTTTGAAATGTTTTCTTCCTTTAATAAATTTGTATAAAAAATTACTATTTAATAAGTGAATTAGAATATTGTATTTAGTTTAACAGTATTGTGATGTAATGATTTAATATAGTTAGTACGTCATTAGTATGTCACTATAAATGTAAGCTATCAGTTTCGTGTTTAATACCAATTTTACAATATTGGGTCTACCAACCATTCATTCTGAATAGTAGGACCAACTTTCAAAAACTGTATTATAACATTTTTAATTTGAATGCCTATTAACTAAACTGCTGCTCAAATAACTGGAAGTCGTATATCAATTTTCCTGTTAGCATTTAACAAATTAGCAATAAGTCATTCAAATAATATACAAATATTTAGTCCTATCAATTTTCCTGTTAGTATTTAACAAATTAGCAATAAGTCATGTAAATAATGGAAAAGGAGGAATAGCGAAACTTTTACTTAAACATGTTTTTGGAATATCATATTTTCTTTTTCAAGGATAAAATAATAGATTTCAATAATAATTTTATTATACAATTTATATTTTCAAAGGTAATTAAACTGATATTTTCATCTAATAAATTATTGAGGAAAAAATTGTTCTCAAAGTAAATATGGAATTGAGAACAATAGAATTGAATTGGTAAAAGAGCTCTAATACTTATAACTATTGAAATGATTTATGAATGGTATAATGGTGTAGCTATATCATGTCCCGAGACATCCGTACAGCTACAGCACTAACAAAAGATATGGTATTTTTGAAGGTTGAATAGTTTTTTCTTTACTTCTGATTTGTTTTTTGTTTTGCATATTTTTTCTAAATAAAATTTATTTATTTATTCATTATTATTCCACCCATTTTTAAAGAGTGTATTAAAGATAGAAATTACTTTACAAAATACAGTTTGGTAACATTTAGTTAAAAAGATTTCAAAATATTAATTAAAGAGGATTATAGCACGGTTATTATTTTTATTGTTAAGTACAGTCGTTATTGTTATAGCTAAGTACAGATGTCATAGTTAAGCACAGTTGTCATAGTTAAGCACAGTTGTCATAGTTAAGCACAGTTGTCATAGTTAAGTACAGTTGTCATAATTAAGCACAGTTGTCATAGTTAAGTACAGTTGTCATAGTTAAGTACAGTTGTCATAGTTAAGCACAGTTGTCATAGTTAAGTACCTACAGTTGTTATTGTCATAGTTCTTAACTAAATTCATTTTCTAATGTTGTTTCATCTTAAGTGTTGAGTAATAATGAATAATATGAATTATAGGAACCAAAAAATTTCAAAAAATCACAAGTAATCTCAAGATTTAGATATTTTTTTAGAGATAATTGTTCTAAATAGACCGTTTAACATCAGAAGTATATCATTCAGATGTATCACACAGACACCATTTACATACATTTAATAGGCACTCAATCCTCCACCCCCCCCCCACCCTGACATATACCCCTCCCCTAAAATATCCCCCCCCCCCCATAATGGTTTGTTTCCTCAGCTTCCGATCGTTACTGAAAATTTCCCCTCTTTGGAACTTCCGAAAAGTCTCGCAACGATCGATAAGCCGCCCTAACGTCAAGATTGTATCTACTATCACTAGTATCTAGATACACTATCACTAGTATCTATATACACTATCACTAGTATTATATAAATATTTATATTATTTATTATGTGGTTGGTTGAATAAATGAAAATATTGATTACTTTGATCCATGAAGTACATTAGGAAAATAAGTCCTAAAAATCATCCTACACCTACAGACTTGTCTGTTGGTTGGTTGAAAGGTTGGAAAATGTCACGCTTTAATATTTAAAATAAGATATAATTCAATGACTAAATAATTGCCAGGATAACAAAAATACGGATAAAAGAAGAAATACGGGTAGCAAAAATACGGGATACAAAAAATCCGGAATACAAAAAACTGATGAAATAAAAGATCCGGGATACAAAAACGCAGGATTTACAAAAATACGGAATTTTAAATAAATACGGTATTTGAAGAAAATGCGTGATTTCAAATTAAATTCGAGATCTCAAAAAATTTAGGGAATTTAAAAAAATGTGGTTTTTATAAAATACGGAATTTGAAAAAAATCTGACACTTCAAAAAATTTAACGTTACAAAAAATCTAACATTTCAAAAATCTAACAGTTCAAAAAATTAACAGTTCAAAAAATCTAACAGTTCGGAAAATCTAATAGTTCAAAAAATCTAACAGTTCAAAAAATCTAACAGTTCAAAAATCTAACAGTTCAAAAAATCTAACAGTTCAAAAATCTAACAGTTCAAAAAATCTAACAGTTCAAAAAGTCTAACAGTTCAAAAAATCTAACAGTTCAAAAAATCTAACAGTTCAAAAAATAAAACAGTTCAAAAAATCTAACAGTTCAAAAATCTAACAGTTCAAAAAATCTAACAGTTCAAAAAATCTAACAGTTCAAAAAATCTAACAGTTCGGAAAATCTAACAGTTCAAAAAATCTAACAGTTCAAAAAATCTAACAGTTCAAAAATCTAACAGTTCAAAAAATCTAACAGTTCAAAAAATCTAACAGTTCAAAAATCTAACAGTTCAAAAAATCTAACAGTTCGGAAAATCTAACTGTTCAAAAAATCTAACAGTTCAAAAAATCTAACAGTTCAAAAAATCTAACAGTTCAAAAAATCTAACAGTTCAAAAATCTAACAGTTCAAAAAATCTAACAGTTCAAAAAATCTAAAAGTTCAAAAAATCTAACAGTTCAAAAAATCTAACAGTTCAAAAATCTAACAGTTCAAAAATTCAAACAGTTCAAAAAATCTAAAAGTTCAAAAAATTGAACAGTTCAAAAAATCAAACAGTTCAAAAGTCTAACAGTTCAAAAAATCTAACAGTCAAAAAATCAAACAGTTCAAAAATCTAACAGTTCAAAAAATCTAACAGTTCAAAAAATCTAATAGTTCAAAAAATCTAACACTTCAAAAAATTAACATATCAAGAAAACTTTAAAATACTCAAGAAAATCTGAAATTACCAAAACATTCATAGATTTAAAAAAAATATCCAAATTTTTTATATAAAATAAGAATTCTTTATTTAAAAAATCCGACTAATTAAAAAATTTAGTCCATAATTATTAACTTACATTACACTAGAGAGATCTTGATGAGAGAAATTCGAATAACAGAAAAATAACAAATCTGGATAAAAAAAAATCATTTTTCTTTAAATTCCATATAATAAAAACAGAATATTTTTTTTTTGAATCCGATAGTTCTACAAGCAATTACTCACTAGTAATTAATCTAATTTAAAGAAAATTCATTAATTAGAAAGTTTTGGTGGGGCCATAGAAGATTGAGAGAAGATTCCGTCTCAATCTTCTATGGCCCCAGCATAGCTTTTTCATTGGGTAATTAAACTAATATTTATTCATTCTTTTGTTTGTTTTTTGTTTTGCATATTAATATAATATTCTATATAAGGTTTTTTGTCCTATGCAGTTGATGTTTATTATATCTACTGGGACAATTGCCAATCTTAATGGTTATTAAAATTTATAATAATAAATAACTAATACCAGTTCATTTAAATATAAATAAAACATATTAAAATTAAATGAAAGTGTTTAATTTTGCTTAGCGTAGTTAAAAGAGATTTAAAATGGGTAAATCTCATTCAAAACAACAAAGTGGAATCCAATGTAATTAATTGCTTTAATGTAAGATATGCTCAATATAATCATTATTTTCTGATAAAGGTATACTTATATATTAATTAATATTAATTTATCTCCATATTAAATTTAGCGATATTTTTAAATGAGGTTTAAAAAGTTATGTCAAAATATTTAGTTAAAATACATTATTAATTTCATTATAATATTAATATTGATCAAATATCAGCTGTTTAACCCAATAAATTAAATCATTATTATAGATAAAAATAAATACTTCTATCAAATATATAACAAAAGTAATTGAAATATTATTGAAAAAATAAATATTATCATTAATACCTACTCTCTTTACATCAAATATTCCAGATTATCTATTTAAGTTACTGTAAACAGCGTCACTCACTTTGGTTCACTGCGCATCGTTACGGCGCACTCTCCCCCACACCTCATCACAGACTGATGTGGTAGAGTGCCATCCAGTTGTTATACTTCCAGCAGTGGGACATGAACAAATGGAAGCTATTCTTAGCACTACTGAAAAACTAACACGATAGAGCAATAGGTGTCAGTTAGTAACTTGCGGAAGGTTATGTTTTGATGTATTTGTAATCTTATCATCATAAATTAATGGTAATCTTATCATCATAAATTAATGGTCATATTGTTATTATCATAACTCAAAAACATTCAACCAAATTGCCTGAAATTTGGTGGGACGAAGGTCAAAGATCAAGGTCACGAAAAGGTCAAAATGAACAAAATATGTTGCGGTGGCAAAGGTATGCGCTCTACGAGTGCCCGTTTTAGTTACTTCTTTATTTATTTCACTTCTTTTGATGCTGGTGATTATATGGATTTTTTTGGTAATTTACACGTAAAGTTTAGGGTAAAGTTACAGTTCTCAGACACTCACAGTACTCGCATAGTGGGGGTTATCACAGGTAATAAACCAGTCTGACCTTTAAGAATGTGTTAACCCCCACTTTCGGAGTACTGCGTGTGTTTAAGTATTGCGTTTTTAGTGGCAGAGTCAACAAAATCAGTTGAAGATTAAGGGCAACTTATTAAAATTTTAATTATATATAATCAATATTTATCAAAATATACTCATTTCAAAACCAATTGTGCAACCAAATTAGTTAGATTATTTTCTTTACGAATTTTTGACATTTTTATGTATAAAATTACAATTTACCAAATGCACACAACCGGCACTTTTTTTATTTGTAACTCTATATATGGAGTGTGGAAGTTCTTATAATTTTTTTTTTCGAATAATTACGACATTAAAAGTTCAAATTGATGAACTTTTTCAGCATAACTTCACACTTCCCTCTAATTTCTAACTAGGAACTGTCGGTACTCGGACAAAAGAGGCAACATTTTTCTGTTTGTAATATATATAGACTTCATTTAACACATTATTACTATATTTTTCATTGTCAGAAAATGGTTTCGTGTCGCTCTTTCTTAGCTATAGTTGATTGTTGGAATAAATTGTTTTTTTTTTCATTAAAATATGTCCCACTAGTGATCACCAGGGCTGGGACAATATGCAGTTATCATAAAAGCATATGATGCATCATATTTTGGTTAGAGCATATGCCTTAATAATAACTAACATTATTATGCCTAACAATAAGGCATAAGCTCTAACGGTAAGGTATGTGCACTTTCATTGCAGCATTTATTATCATTTTGTTATTCGCATAACTCAAAAAGTATTCAACCAAATGGCCTGAAATTTGGTGGGACGATTGGTCATTATCGAAGAACCATTTAATCAAATTTTGGTAGCGAACGAGCTAAAGATAAAGGTCATTTATGACTCAAGTATTATTGGATGTTCAAAGTCATTTACAAGATTTGCAAGGTATGCACTCTACGAGTGGCTGTCATCAAGTTTAGTAGTATATTGTATAAAAGTATCAATTGTATTATGTATGTATTTTATGCAGTCACTGTTAAAAAAATATTCTGTTAAAAAAAACTAATTTCTGAACTATTTATGCTTCTTATAACCTCATCTGAAAATACTATTTGTGACTATTGTACGTACCGCCGTGAAATAAACAACACAAAAATGCCTGTTTTCTATGTTTATGTACTGTAGTCTTAACATCAAGACATGTCTAAAAATTATTGCAGTTTTCAAAAGAATGAGGTGTAATAAAAACGGGGCCCGCCCGTATATAATTACAAAAAATATACATCTACACGACGAAACACAAATACTACCTCTTTCAGAACACCTCAAACTACACGCATCTTAATATAGACCAAAAAAATTGATAAGCAGTCAGTTTTATTATTTTACTGTTGCTGGCCAGTAGGAGAAAAAGATTGCAATAAAAATTAAGGCAAAAACCATTAATTTCTATTTACCATCAACAAAGGGTGTTTCCTATTTTTATATTGCTGAATATAAATAATTAATATATCATATAAAATAAATACACTTATTAAATATTATACAATATGACGGATTTCGTGGACGAAATGTCCGTTGACGATTCTGCATACATAAGTTTTGCCAATAACAGGAGGTAGGTGATTTTAATCATGGAGCCAATTTACCTTCTGACTACTTCATCTAGTCTTTTGTATTAAATTTCTTTCTGACGTCAGCGATAAGGCCTTTGTCTCCGAAGTAGACGTTTAGACCCCTTCTAAAGTTTACTAAATGTTCACTATAGGAGGAATTTACCGGGTAGGAATATACCTAAAACCGGAGAAGCTTCCACTTTGAAAATTTGAAGCATCATTTGAATATTAAATGTAACTCAAGTTTATTATTCTAATTATATTTTTTTTGTTAGGCTTTATATAATTGTTTATTTTTTGTTCTCAGTTTGTGTCTCTGTTCAAGAAATTTGCGTTCATTACGTAAATAATTTCATTACCCTTCGGATAGATATATGTGGAATAGGGTAGTCTGCACAGACTTTAATAGACGATGGTTATTCCATTCAAGTTAACGGTAAAATTCAATGAACAGTATTTTATTTCAAATCGACATTTTCAAAATAATGCATTTTATGATATCAGTATCAACAACTAATCTAACTTATATTTTAATCTTCGTAATATTCACGTTCGTTTTTCAATTCATATGCGCATACGTAAGAGCATATAAACATATCTTAAAGGTCATACAGTCATATCTTGAGAGAATATTTTTTAGAGCATACAATCATAATTTACGAGCATATGGTCATATTTTATAGATCATATACGTCATATTGTCCCAGCCCTAGTTATCATTATTGTGTAGGTATGCTCGGTTGGTTATTAACAGGGTTGTGACAATATGAAGATAAAATCATAGATCTTAATAATATCATAGACGGAACGAAATGAAATGGTATCGAATACTATATACCGCTGATTTAGAACGATTAAATAGTCTTTTATTCATTCCGTCTATAATATTTCCAGGATCTATGATTTTAAACGCATATTGTCTCAAGTTCATAACCCTAGTTATTAATATTATTTTCTCAAATATGCCCGTTGGTTATTATTGAATAAAATGAGTCCTATGGATATCAACATTTACCAGTAAATATATAGGCTGCATTTATCAACTTATAGTCACCATTTGGCGCTACCTTTAAAGTCTCCTAATCCAGCACATCATTTTAGTGCGGAGTACATCATCAATTACAAACGGGAAACCGTTGTTCTTAAGCGTCCCTGCAAAGAGCCATCATATTTCGGGCTTTACTCCCTAATCCTCTCCAGTGTCCTATTCTTCCCACCATTCGATGAACTAAACTAAAATTAATGCCTAACTAGGATGCTAGAAATTTATGTGATAAAAGGTTGAATGAAATTAATGTGAATTGATAGATTATAATCTTTTGCTTAAATATTTAGATACTAATTAGTAACAAAAATAGCTCTATTTTTATAAAATAAGGTTGTTACAGAACTTTACCATATCTATTGTACAAAAAAGAGGATCGCACACTTTTTCAAATGGATCTAAAAAAGTATATTATGATAAATTTTAGTAGATTTACTTTTCCGTACAATAGACATGGTAAAGAAATATGTACGAACTATATGAAAGAACAGAGAATCTTATTAGAGTGTGATTCATAAACATCAAGCTTAGTGATACATTAAATATATGATATTAATATAGCCAAATTACTACTCTTCAGAACAATATTAGAAATACTTTAAGTAGATTAGAAAGAAATCGAAAAAAGTAGAACGTCACAGTAGTGGGACACCTAACACCTGTAATAATAGTAGTAAAAATAAAAAGTCAGGTTGATTCAAGACATATTTTAACATTTCAGTGTTCGATGCTACTTGTAAAATGTAAGTAACTCTTTAGAATAGAAAGTATTCTAGCAAAAGACAACAAGTTGGTACAACTCAGATGGTAGGTAGGCAGGTAAATAGCACAGATAAAGACAAGTAAATAATAGTAAAGATATAGACAGGTAAATTAATACAGATATAGACATAAAACAGCACACCAGTGAAGACAGAAACAGAAAAATATCTTACACTAGGTACCAGGTAATTTTTAACATTTCCACAGGGCATTTATGGTTGTCATCAATGTACTTGCACAGTAAATATGGTAGAAAACCACAGTACATAGAATAATAAAATCAAACTTGCAACCATTTAATTCACAACTTGAAAATATAATTACTGTAAATGATCTTTAAAATAAATATTCAATCAAGAGTCACCATTCAAAGATATTTAGTACTGATTACATTACAACTATTATCCAATTGAATGACAATAAAGTTAGACCTAATTTCCTAACTATTATAGAAAGTACCTAGGCAACTAATCTAAAAGTGAAATGCATTAAAAGCGTGAGAGAAAAATAGATATTGTTCAAACTGATCTAATTTGGTAGCTACTTTTAGTTTACATGATCTACCATTTCAAAACAAGAAAGTTATCTTTGTTTTAGAGGTAAAGCACAGTACTATTGAGAGCATTTCTTGAGTACTATAGGGTATTTGATTGTTCGAGAGTACTTCAGATTCAGGAGTAGCTTAGTTACTTTTTAGGGGCGAGGATTAACCAAGAGTAGCTTTTTAGGGTTTACAAGTAACCAAGAGTAATCTTTATGGTTTATGAGTAACCAAGAGTAATCATTATGGTTAAGGAGTAACCAAGAGTAATCTTTACGGTTTATGAGTAACCAAGAGTAGCTTTTTAGGGTTTACGAGTAACCAAGAGTAAATTTATAGGGTTCACGAGAATCCAAGAGTAGCTTTTTAGAGTTTACGAGTAACAAAGAGTAATCTTTACGGTTTATGAGTAATCAAGTCACAATGAATAGTTTATTACTGCAAAGATGCACAACTTCAATAGTGGAAGCGAGATGTTAACAATGATAGCTCTTTAATATTTTCCGTCTCTAATTATGCTAAATAATAATAGCTACAGTAAATAAATTTAATAGGGTCTGAAATGAAGTCCTTATAGCTACTCTCAACTGAAAAATAAAAATTTAGGAAAATTGTTATAATTTAATAATAACAATTTTAATTTTTTCACCCTAAAAATACAATTTAGTGAATGACACTCATTTATACTCTCAGTACTAGGAAAGTGGAGGTTGACACAGGTCATGAGAGGTCAATCTGTAATTTCAACAGGTCAGATTAGTTCATGACCTGAGTTAACACCCACTGTCCGATATCTGCGACGTACTCATGTTAACATTTGACATAGAAAAAGAGTTAATTTATTCATTGACACTGCTTACAAAAATTACTCTCCACATTGTAACTGTTTAACCCTACTTCCTTAGCAAGAAATAGATATAAGTAGCCTCTACAGGAAGAATAAACACTCTCTTTCCTCTGTAACTGTACAGTTTGAGGTGATAAATAGGTAAGTTACTAAGTATCGGTCAGTTTCACATCTTCGGGCATAGCTAGAGAAAAAACGATATGGTTAATAATTATTTAATTTTTATTGGTATTCATGATACCGGCATTTATATTTTTGAATTGAATGATAATTATTATATCATTTTTCTTATATGACCGAAAATGTGGAACCACCGATGATTTATAACTTACCCAAGTTACGTCATACCACCAATGAGAAAATAATTTAGCTACCAGCCAAGTACTTCCAAGAGTAGCATTACAAACCAACATATCTACTAGCTAACTTCAACTACCTTATTCACATATTGTACAGATATAGCAACCTTTGGACAAAATAAATACTACATCAAGCTACAATAAGTCACTACGAGATACTAATGTAGCAAAACTACACCTACACTAGCTATAAATCAGTCAGAACATTCTAGGGACAACTTATATAGCAAGGGAGCTAACATCCTCCAAATAAATACAAGGAACTCTGAAAATGCAGTCAGTCAGTGGTTCCAACAACGAAGTCCCACACCAAACCTTGCTCATGGATGAAGAAAAGCTACTCTGTGAATAGAGTCACTTACCAAGGAATGTGAGGAAAAGGCATAGTGAGCAATATACTTAAATAACTACTTTACAATTAAGATAATTTAAAACTAAATACTTCTTCATACTCTACAAGGTATAAATACTCAACAATCTCATAGTTAGCTTAGAACAGCTGCTGAAATAGCTTGCAAATCAACATAAAGCATTTCAATGAATATCTTATAAGCTAATTAAACAAAGCTACCTGCGTTATAATCTCTCTTTAAAGCCCCAAGTTGAACATAAAATCACAAGCAGTATTGTGGAGGCACTGATGTATATCTAAAGGGCCGTACACACGCAGGGTTGCTTAAAAGTTAAGTCTTTCCACCAGAAAATACTTAAAAATCCCTGCGTGCGTACGGCCCTTTAGAACTAAATTCTAAATGACCAATAATTGGTGTTGTTGAAACAATTCCTTTAATAACTCGAAATGAAAAGAGCAAATGAATGCAGAAAAGCTACTCCGTGAATTGATGAGTATCCTTGTTATTACCAATAAACAAAATACTTAATGGAAGCAAAATTCTAATATTTATTTCACATTATTAGTAGTGTCCTTATTTTCATTTAATAAACCATTTTTCATTCTGATACGTACCACTACCCTTTGGTACAAATTTTTCTGCATAAATTAATGGAATGCTTCAATATTTAGACACGAGTACAGTATAGCTACTATATAATCCTCCAACTAAACACAAAATAAATTAGATCTTAGCGAGTTGTCACCATTTTGTGAACAAATACCCATTTACTATTTAACTTAACTACGCACTACACCTATATGCATCAAGGCAATGATTATTTACGTTAACAAACAGCAGTGAACATATATTAGGATAAAAGAGTACATTTTGATTTGAGATAATAGGGTGCGAGTTACTCATAGAAGTAGCAACATGTGGAAAATAACTAAAATATACAAGGCACACAATAACTAACTAACGAGTTAACCTAATTTAATTAAAGCATAGATAGGTACATTAAATTTATTAAAAGGTTAAATTTCCGTAAACATTTGAGATTTTAATACCCAAATATGTCATTCGAGTCGTCTTTTTAGTGTTACATATTACAATAAAATAACTACTTTATAAGAATATATATTTACATTCAGTTGAACTAAATTTAGTATTAAAAATAGAATCTAGTGCTGAAAAGGCATGTGTGAACAGCACTGAAAAGGCATGTGCACAACAGCCCTGAAAAGGCATGTGCACAACAGCCCTGAAAAGGCATGTGCACAACAGCCCTGAAAAGGCATGTGCACAACAGCCCTGAAAAGGCATGTGCACAACAGCCCTGAAAAGGCATGTGCACAACAGCCCTGAAAAGGCATGTGCACAACAGCCCTGAAAAGGCATGTGCACAACAGCACTGAAAAGGCATGTGCACAACAGCACTGAAAAGGCATGTGCACAACAGCACTGAAAAGGCATGTGCACAACAGCACTGAAAAGGCATGTGCACAACAGCACTGAAAAGGCATGTGCACAACAGCCCTGAAAAGGCATGTGCACAACAGCACTGAAAAGGCACAAGCTCTACAGAGTTCCAATATAAATTTCCAAAACTATCAAATTATTCTATTAACTATCTAGCTAATAGGTTTCATAAAATACTTTTAAAACTGACACAATAATTTCTAAATAAAAACATTATCTCAGTATCCTAGATACTGTAAGAGTTGCATCATATCAGTATCCTAGATACAGAAAGAGCTATTTCAGTATCCTAGATACAGAAGGAGCACCATCATTTCAGTGCATGCCATCAGGTGCCCTGGCATTGGCTGCAGCCACGGCATGAATCAGTGGCTTCAGAACTGAGGGTGAGGAGGCCTGCCTCATGAAGGGGTGCTGCAGAAGGTCCTGTGCACTCACTCGCTCATTGGGGTCCCTCACCAGCATCTTGTCGAGGAATGATTGGAGGCGAGGGGAAACCTGTATTGAAATGTAAGCATTACAATGTATCAGGGGAAAATAAGCATGGTTGTTAATTAATTAATTACAATTTTCTGAAAACATTTAACTATAGATTAAGTTAAATAAATGAAAGTTAAGTATTTTCAATACAGTCCGGATACAAAGATTGTTAGAGAAGCTTATCATTAGTTATGGTAAATGTATGATAGTAGACAAAATATTGTACATAAATGTTAAGGGAAATATTATTATTCATCAAAATTATTTGATAAAAGGACAAGGGAGATTCTAAAGAAATAGAATCGTGTATTACCTTTTGAGCATTCCTGAGTTTAGGAGGCGGCATGTCCCTTATCCTCCTCATGGCTTGGAGTGGAGGCTCATTGAAGAAAGGAGGCTCTCCATCAACCATCTCCATCACCATGATGCCCAGACTCCAAATATCAACCTCAGGACCATAAGGGAGTCTACTGATAACTTCAGGGGCCATCCAATAGGGAGTACCTACCAAACTCTTGCGTTTGGGTAAATCGGGCGAGACCTGAGCACAGAAACCAAAGTCCGAGAGTTTGACCCGTCCCTCCAGATCCAATAGAATGGAGTCACTCTTTATGTCCCTGTGTATCACGCCCTGTGAGTGCAAGTAAGCCAAGGCATTGAGGCACTGCTGACAGACAGTGGCTATCTGACACTCATCCATACGAGCATTAGACACCATGTCTGTCAGGGCCCCACCCGCCAGATACTCCATTACAACCCACAGCTCATCACCTGCCAGGAATGAGTCATGTGTCTGTACAATATTGAGGTGGTGATACTCCTTCATTATGACTACTTCATTGAAGAGTAATTCTCTTCTTTGCTGTCGTCTGAGGTCCATCTTCTTCACTGCCACCTCCTCACCTGTTAGATTATCTTTGGCCAGGCACACTATGCCAGTGCTGCCCTCTCCTATCTTACTGAAGCTGCTCAATCGCTGCCTAGGGTCTCCCTCAGAGACAACCATCTGAAGAGTGGCTCTGAACTGATCATGACTGAGTCTCTGGTGCCCATTGCCTCTGTCACCCCCGGCAGCAGCTGCGGAGCTGCCATTACTCTCCACAGACTGGCTGCCGGGTGAGGGCAGGGCGGGGCGCACAGGCTTGGCATCCGCCTGCTGCTGGTTGCCATTGTGATCAGTGTTAGCTGGGGGTGATGGTTGCTGGTGGTTTGCAACTGTGAAAGACGGTGGGTTGTTGTTTGCTTGGTGGGGTGGAGAGGGAAGGGAAGTCTTAGGAGCAGGAGGTTGAAATTGGTTAGGCATGGTAGAATTGGGTGGAGGCATGAAGCGATTGGGTTGAGGTGGTGCCTTGTGAGGGTTTGGTGGAGGTGGTTGAAAATGATTAGGTGGGGGAGGAGCTCCCTGATTACGAGGGGGAGGGGGTCTGAAGTGATTGGGATGCTGACCATGTGGGTACTGACCTGGCTGATGCTGCACAGCATTGGGCATGGGGGGCTGGAACCTGTTAGGGTGCTGAGGGACAAAGTTACTATTGGGAGCTTGGGGATGAGGTGCTTGAAAGCTATTTGGAAGATGCTGTGAATTATTGGGCGGTTGTTGGTGATTATTTGGCGTATGAGATCCAGGGGGAGTTTGGAAATTAGAAGGAGAATGATGGGGAACAGGAGCAGCAGAAGACATTGACTGAGAACTGGGGGAGTGGAGGGAATGGTCTGGTGGAATATTCTGGTTAGTGGGGGAGGGTTTGGGTGGTAGTAAATGAGGCATTTGGTTGGGTTGGACGCGGTTGTGGTAAGGGTGACCAGGAGGGTACTGGTGCATTGCTCCAGGTGAGGTTTGTTGCTGCTGAGCCAAGTGAGGATTGGATGCGTGGTGAGGATTAACCCTTTGAAGGTGAGGTGGAACTCCATGGTGGTGAGGTGGTTGCTGCCCATATGGTTGAGGTGGTTGATTATTTGGTGGTAGTTTGTGGAGGGACGGATTAGAGGCGTGCTGGGCCATTTGATGAGGTGGTCTGGGGTGTTGCTGACCATTCAACTGTTGGTTGAAGGTGGAGTTAGTAGAGGAGCCTCCTGAGGATGGTCCGGATGGAGTCCTAGCATGACCCTGTAAAATAATAACTTTACTTTCAAGCACAGATAACTAAACATAGACACAATAGCTAGAAACAACAGGAACTTTATGTAGCTACCTAGCTCACTATAATCATTTGGATTATATATATATATATATATATTTTACAATATAATTAGATTTAGCTACGTCACTATAGTATGTTCTGAGAACAGATTTGTTCAGTAATGAGTTGTGTTGGAAATTATCAAATCCATTTCCTTATCCCAAACAATCATAAAGTTTAGTACCATTTTAGTTTGTAGCGTCAGACCGGGTGGCTTTGCGCACTTCAACATTCCGGGTGAAGTTGCGCATCGGTAATTGACGGTGAATGAGTGAAAATATTTCAAATCTGACAACACCATTGGAAAGAGCAGCTATTAAACCCCCTAGTGCATAAATTTCACGAAAATCGTAAGAGATTAGGTATAGATACTAAGTGTTCAAACAGAGACCTATGTTTTTTATGGCAAAATAATTATTTTGGACTAGAATCGAATCTCCGCGAACTATGCTGTAGTGTTGATAATTATGCTCCAATTTGATTGCAATTTACGTTGGATACGCATAATTTACTGCAGATTAACGTCATGTAAGATGATTCTAATAATAATTATAAATTATTGAGATATAACCAATATACTAGATGCGCAACATCACCCTGGGAATATTTTAATTCACGGGTGGACTTGCGCACATTTATTAATAAAGTTAAAGAGCTCTTATTCATTAATAAACCTGTGATATTCATCCCGATAATCCTATATCACGGCAATTCCACAGCAGCCTCACGGCAATTCCACAGCAGCCTCACGGCAGTTGCACAGCAGCCTCACGGCAGTTGCACAGCAGCCTCACGGCAGTTGCACAGCAGCCTCACGGCAGTTGCACAGCAGCCTCACGGCAGTTGCACAGCAGCCTCACGGCAGTTGCACAGCAGCCTCACGGCAGTTGCACAGCAGCCTCACGGCAGTTGCACAGCAGCCTCACGGCAGTTGCACAGCAGCCTCACGGCAGTTGCACAGCAGCCTCACGGCAGTTGCACAGCAGCCTCACGGCAGTTGCACAGCAGCCTCACGGCAATTGCACAGCAGCCTCACGGCAGTTGCACAGCAGCCTCACGGCAGTTGCACAGCAGCCTCACGGCAATTGCACAGCAGCCTCACGGCAATTGCACAGCAGCCTCACGGCAATTGCACAGCAGACTCACGGCAATTGCACAGCAGACTCACGGCAATTGCACAGCAGCCTCACGGCAATCGCACAGCAGCCTCACGGCAATCCCACAGCAGTCTCACGGCAATTCCACAGCAGTCTCACGGCAATTCCACAGCAGTCTCACGGCAATTTACAGCAGTCTCACGGCAATTCCACAGCAGTCTCACGGCAATTCCACAGCAGTCTCACGGCAATTGCACAGCAGCCTCACGTTAATTCCACAGCAGCCTCACGTTAATTTCACAGCTGTCTCACGGCAATTCCACAGCAGTCTCACGGCAATTCCACAGCAGTCTCACGGCAATTCCACAGCAGTCTCACGGCAATTCCACAGCAGTCTCACGGCAATTCCACAGCAGTCTCACGGCAATTGCACAGCAGACTCACGGCAATTGCACAGCAGACTCACGGCAATTGCACAGCAGACTCACGGCAATTGCACAGCAGACTCACGGCAATTGCACAGCAGACTCACGGCAATTGCACAGCAGACTCACGGCAATTGCACAGCAGACTCACGGCAATTGCACAGCAGACTCACGGCAATTGCACAGCAGACTCACGGCAATTGCACAGCAGACTCACGGCAATTGCACAGCAGACTCACGGCAATTGCACAGCAGACTCACGGCAATTGCACAGCAGCCCCACGGCAATTGCACAGCAGCCCCACGGCAATTCCACAGCAGCCTGACGGCAATTGCACAGCAAACTCACGGCAATTGCACAGCAGACTCACGGAAATTGCACAGCAGACTCACGGCAATTGCACAACAGACTCACGGCAATTGCACAGCAGACTCACTGCAATTGCACAGCAGATTGGGGCAGATTCACGGCAGTTGCATAGCATATCGGGGTTAGATTTTCTATGCACAGTTTATACACAGGGTGAACTTCCGCACTGCGCAAGTACACCCGGTAATTGCGCAAAATTCACCCGGTTTATCCCCACGATCTTTGCGCACAGTTTTTCGATGATAACTTTTTTTCTATTGAACTTAAAGAGTTGAAACTTGGTGAGCACCTAGGTCTATCCTTCATCTATCTGCACACAAAAAATCAGATTGCTGACTTCTCTAGTTTTTTCGTAAAATCAAAGTATGCGGAAAATGCGCAAAGCCACCCGGTCCGACGCTACATCAATACATATATCCTATGTGTAGATTTAATTACTTTAAGAGATGCTTGTTACCATGTTACCTTACAAGCCAAATCATCCCAGACGTGTGGTGACACTTGGCCTAAAGTAGATTAGGCATAAATTTGACCAAAAAAACATTTGGCTGAAAAACTTATTTAGTCAATGGGTACCCATATTACGAAATGCAGCCTCAGTTTAATTTTTAAAAATTTATTTCCGTGGAATTAAGATACATTTCCAAGATTAGCACCCTTCTGCTCTTCAAACCCCTCACCTGGTTGTTGAAGCTCATTTCCCTGCCCTCATGCAGTGTTGGTTGTTGTGGCTGTCTCTGCATTCTCAGTTGTGGTACATTGGGACTGGAAGAGCGCAGGGAGTTGCTACGGGCTACACTGGGGGCATGACCAGGCTGTGGGAGCATACAATTGTTATTCCATGACAAATGGCAGCATTAGCTACTTCTTTGATTTGAATGAAATAAAGGAAAGTATTTCATCTATACGACTCATTTCGGTTTCATTTCTTTTCAATGACGTCACTTCAAGACGACTCGGTAGTTGAAATCCAATGATTTTAGTAAGAACCTCAGATAGGCTCAATTTCAGCACATAAATTGTATTCACAATATACGTAACTGATCAATTAATAAATAGCAATTGGTAAGAGCTAAAAGAAGTGCATAGAAACACCGTAATATTCACCAATTTCAAATTACTATAAAGTTTATCCTCATCTTTGAATGAAAGGTGGCATCACAAACATCTAGGGGGAAAATGAATACTTGCAGAATAAATAAACCTTTGCTTCCCTAGAGCATTAATCTGAAGTGGAAGGTAGCTACTTCTCTAACCTCAACAGGAGTGATGTGTCGAGGGTCAACCAAAGGTTGAGGTCTGTTGCCTCTGTCCAGAGCATTGCTGACTATGCCCTCCCACTGTAGTGGCAAACCAACATACCTGCAACAACATGATATGAAAGAGACAAATAGCAAGCAGATAATATAAGAGGGAAAGAGAAGGTTATTTGTGTATAGCCAAAGAGCAAATAGTTATAATTTTTCAATCCTTACTACCTTATAGAACAAAATTTAAAGCTACCAGTGGTTTGATAAAGTAATTAATATATGGGAGAGATCTGCTGATGTAAATTACCATTAAGCTATCATTCCACATTGTTAAAGTCCCATGGATTAACACATTAACCCCAACTCTTAGATAATCATATGACTGTAATGTCAAAACTGCATCTTTCAATTATTTGTATACATGTACATTTGTTTAAGGGGACCGTTCCCAGGAAAAATGGCAAAATTAAAGAAAAAAATTTATTGTGCAAATAGTTGCTGTTTAACCTTCTAATAGTGTGTGCAAAATATCAGAGCTCTCATGTTACTCTAACCCCCTGGGAAGGGGGAGAGGGAGAAAGGGACCAGGGGGTAGGGAGTCAATATGTACTCTAAAAACCAACTCTCAGCCAATTATAATTCGCAATGATTAATTATCTCGCTATATCTGGTATCTAACGTGCCACTAATCAGATGCACACTAAGGTATACCCCTCAGATACCCGCAAACCTTCACAGGAGTCGTATGCAGAGTGTCAGATTATCAAACATTGAATGGGATTTTGTATTAATTCAGAGATCTAAAAATCTTGTAATTCAAATGCCTAAGGCGTTTACAATTTTGAAGCTACGGCATTGCGATTTTTTGTATTCGGTTGAATTTTGAAATTTATATTCCTTCAATTTTTTTTTCACTAAAAATTTCAATAATTCGAAAACCAATTCGAAAAATCAAAAAAACGATTCGACAGTTTGTAGAGAATCTTGTGGAGAATCAAATGCAAAAAAACATAATGTCATAGCTACAAAATTGTAGTATCCATTTATTAATTTACACACTGTTCGAAATTCGAATAACTCGTTTTCTATGGGTCGAATCGAAAAAATGTCATGACACAAAAACATCTTAGAATTCATTTTATATATGTGAACAAAGTTTCACAACCGTAGCTTCAATAATAAAAATCTGGGAACGGTGCCCTTAACTTGTTTTATTTTCTTTTTAACATATTTTTCTGAGATTTCTAGTCCTAAATATGTAATATATATATACAAATTATATAACTATTGCAATTTTTATTTCTTACTTTTCCAACACTGTTACACTAGTCTTATAAAATATTCAATATATGTTGGAGAAAAATAAATTTCAAGAAATTACAAAAAAGTGTTTGCATGTACCAATAGTGGTAAATGATGCGGTTAATGTGTAAAATGTTTGCATGTACCAATAGTGGTAAATGATGCGGTTAATGTGTAAAGTGTTTGCATGTACCAATAGTGGTAAATGATGCGGTTAATGTGTAAAATGTTAGCATGTACCAATAGTGGTAAATGATGCGGTTAATGTGTAAAATGTTAGCACTCACTTTCCCTCCTGCTGATCAAATCCTGTGTGAACTCTGTGTTCAAAATTGATGGGACGGGAGATTTGAGGCTTCTTTTTCTTTTTACTGAACATGGTTGAATAAAGTTTAATTAACAAAACAAAAATAATGACATTGATTAGCTACTACATTAATACTGGAAATTAAAATAATTAAAAATTAGACATAGTTACAAAATGTATATGACACTAAAAAAATAACAGCATCCCAAGTTTCAAAGTGTCACCTAACTTGCCAATCAACTGGAGATTTTCTAAGAAAAAAAAAAAAAAAAAAATCTTGCTAGCAACTACAGAAGGGATATATGGGTTGCAAAACATATAAATAACAATTAAATTACTTAAAAAAATAATATGAATGGATGCAGACATGAAGCAAAATGAGTTCTTCAGTTGTGAAAACTTCAACTGCTGCCAAATTTCTTTTTTTAAATATCTTACAGACTTGCATATGGCAACCTGGGTTCAGAAACCTTTGATACCAACTCATTTTCTCATGATACTGGGGACTTTCCTGCTATACTTTGAAACATGGACACCATTTAACAGATTTTGTTCAAGCTTCAAGTTAGGATTAGAAAAAAATATTTAAAAATGTATTCATATATTCAAAAATTCAGTTTACAAAATCTGACATTAAAACACATTCTTTGAAATCAAAAATCATTCATAGATTTGTAGATATAATTTTCTTCTACATAATGAAAATATTTTGATAGCAATAAGCCTAAATAGTTTTTAATTATTAACTAATTTGATATTTTCCAACTTAAATCAGCTAGTGGTTTGACATTACATTCAGTAATTGGTTCATTAACATCATAAGCAATACCAAATTAGATTAGCATTTGCCTGATTGGAAGGTTATTTGTTGGTACCTTTATTTAGCCTGTTAACTGAATATGCAGAATGCGAAAAAATTTCACGAGTTTCCAAGACTGAGGCCAGTCTGGAAAGCAAATCAATGTTGCCAAAGATTTTTGAAGACGTTTTATAGGGAAAATGCATCTTTGCAAGATCTTGAAGACTATTTCCTAATTAATTCCTATATTTAAATGTAACTATTAGACAATTAATTAGGAGAATTCTGGTCATTTTGTCAAGTAAAATAGTATGGCTCATAAAGTCTCCATTTGTCTCTACAAAAATAACCAAATTTCTCTCCAAAATGATCAAATTATAACAGATTTTCTCCAAAATAACATAGTAGCATATGAGAAATAAATATTTCTCTCCATTAGCAATTGAAGGGCCCAAAATAACTGTCACAAACTCGTCATTAAAATAGCGAGTTTGGTCATACTTCATTACCTGGAATTTTTTGGAGACCGAATTGAAAATCTTTGGAGATAAATTGTACTCAAAATAAAATCTTGGATAATGCTTTGACAAAATTTGCAGAGTTGTTTATAAGTAATTATTGGAGACATTTTAGAGAATTCTGATCATTTTGGAGACAGATTTCCAGTTTGCAGAATATTGGACATTTTTTGTGCAAACAATCCTTAATTTCCTCCAATATTTACATGTATTTTATTGAAAACAGAAGCCAAAATAGAAGAATTCTTGGCAAACACTTTACCAGTTTCTGCAGACTCCATGTTTCAGAGTATGGACAAAGTCTCCAGTATAGTGGCAACTTTTGAGGGATTAAATAAGTTGAAAAACCTGTAAATAACAAGTAAATCACTCATAAATAGTCTCAAACGATACACTTACACTAGACATGAAGTATAAGGATGTTTCCAAGAGTAAAATCTTCACTAGGAAGTCAAATTTCTTCTTCAAAGTATCTTAAATGTGGTGAACTGCCATGTAATAAAGCATGTCCAAACTCGCCATTTTAATGGCGATTTTGTGACAGTTATATTGTGCCCTTCAATTGTAAATGGTGAGAATTTATGATAGCTAATTTGATCATTTTAGAAAGAAATTTGGTGATTTTTGGAGAGAGCTGGTGAGACAAATGGAGAGTTTGTGAGTCATACTATTTTACTTGGGTGACCTGACAACCTTGATCCATTTTTTTTTCACTTAACTGGTGACTTTCCTGTCACACTTTGAAATATGGTTGATGGTGCAGACTGGACAGATTTGAAAATTTTCTTCGAAATAAAACTGTCAACAGATTCAACATCCTTTGCAGTCTGAGAGTCGGGAGACACATAATGCAGAGTGATAAAGACCGTAAGGGCCAGCCGGAGCCCAGCCAGACAGTCTATACGGCAATGGCTGGGCCAGTATGAAACCAGTCTGCAAAGCATGCACAATTAGTCTCAAGATATTCATTTTTTTTGTGCAATTTGTCTGAAAAGATTTTCAAATTTCTATCCAAAATTGTCAAAAATCTCAAAATTATCTCCAATAATTACATGTAAACATAGGAATTCAATATTAATTAGGAAATTGTCACCGGATAATTCAGGAGACAATTATCAATAGGTAGCCGCGGATAAACTTCCCAATTTCAAAGTTCAAACTCATTATTTTGAGCCCTTCAATTGCAAAGGGCGAGAAATATCTATTTTTCTCCTATGCTATACTATCCATGCCAGACTGCAAAGCATGCACAATCAGTCTCCAGATATTTGATTTTTGGAAGATTTCTCTCCAAATTTTTTCAATTTTTCTCCAAAATGACCAAAAATCTAAAAATACTCTCCAAAAATTACATGACAACATAAGAAATTGTCGCCAGTTAATTCAAGAGACTAATTTTCAGGCCTCAATAATTTAATTTAGTAGGGGTTTAACATCTGCTTTGGAACCAAAGGCCATATTGCTGACATCAAAAGGAAATTAAATACAAGGGACTAGAAGAAGCAATCAGAAAGGAAAGTGGCTCCATGAACAAAGTCACTTACCACTGTCGGTGACAATGCTCATGGATGCAGTCACTTACCAAGGAATGTGACAAAATGTGACACGAGCACCGGTGGCTGCAATCACGGATGGAAGAGGAAAATGAAGAGGTGATAGTAAATGAAGCCTACGAGCCTACCTAACACAACATCTAAGACCTCGTAGTTAAAAAGCATAACCCTAGTGCAATCCTCTAAAACTGCAAGTAGCGTTAAAAATATGATAAACATGGTAAAAATGAAAAAGTCCATCCATAATCCAAATTACAACAGTTCGGGGCCCCAAGGGACACATCCCCCCTTCTCTTCCATTCACCACAGACAGCTTCAGGATAGAGCCCCTGGGGGCCCAGGCCTCAATAGTCGCCGTATAAACTTCACAACTTCATGCATCTTCAGCAGACAATACTATAATGTTATTTTGGAGAGAATTTATGATGATTTGATCAAATTGGACAAAAATTTCATGATTTTTGGAGAGAGCTCAGAGCTGGAGAGACAAATCACATATGGATCAGACTGCAGAATATGGAACATTTTTCCAAGATTCTCTGCGGGAGTTTTTGATTGAATTTTAGAAATTGGAGATCTCTGCGGAAGGTTTTGAATTAATTCCTATGTTACCATCAATTTAGCTGCGAGAGATTTTGAATTAAATCCTACGTTACCATTAATTTACCATTGCGAAAGATTTTGAATCTGCTGCTGAGAGTCTTGAGAATAACTCTCTCTCAAAATGAAATTTCTACAGAAGAAGAGACTCATTATGATATGGCCAGTCTGCAGTTAATGTAAATATAGGGATTAATTCAGAAGTGTTTGTAGCAAAATTAGGGTAAATATAGGAATTAATTCAAAATTGTTCGGAGAGAATATCCAAAATATCCCCCCATATTCTGAAGAATGGTGATATGGAGAGTTTATTTGGCATACTATTTTACTTGGCTTGAGCCACAGTCTGAAAAGCCAGTCTGTAAAGAGTGTCAAATCTGTCTCCAAGATCTTGCAAAGCTAAAGATTTGTTTTCCCTCAAAAAATGTCTCCAAAGATCTTTGGTGACATGGACGCACTTTGCAGACTGGTGATAAGGCATGCACAATCCAGTCTGCAGAACATGGAACATTTCCTGTGCGAACAATCCTTAATTTCCTCCTATATTTAAATGTATTTCACTGAGAACAGAAGCCATCTATAAAATAGAGGATTTCTTGAAGAACATTTTACCAGTTCCTGCAGTCTGGTGCACAATCAATCTCTTTCTCTAGATTATGACTAGATACTTCATCTGGGACAATTTTTTTCCAAAAATCAAAATGACCAAAACTCTCAAAAAACTTTCCAATAATAATTAATAATTACATGTAAAGATAGGAATTAATTAGAAAATTGTCACCAGATAATTCAGGAGATCAATTTCAAGGCCTCAACAGTCACCCAATAAACTTTACAACTTCACCCATCTTTTGCAAACTGGTGTTGAACGTTGAGCCTATTAGTATTTAAAGAGTTCCTTACAGGGTTTTTCAACTTATTAGTTATTTCACCTTTCGCTGTCCCATGTTACCGAGTATGTCAGTCAAAGACAATTAATTGGCTTAGAGTTCAAAAGGTCAAAACTCAGATATGTACAATTGGCTTTGAATTTTGAATTGATTCCTATGTTCCCATGTTAATTTTGGCTTGAAATCTTCAAAAAATGAGCTAAATTGGCTTGGCTCACAGTTTTTTGTGAAAATTTGGCTCAAAAATTGGGTTACAATTTTCCAGCCTCTGAAACATGGCATGTTGGTCACTGTCCAAGTGACCAACAGAGTGCACAGACCAAGTCCAGAGTCACCAAATATACCTACTGGCAACTTTATCCACACTTAGAAATATGGCTGGAAAGTCTCAGTCTGGGCTGTATGGCCAAATATATTATTCAAATGATAAATACAAATTATTCAAGCTTGAACTAAATAAAATTACAATTGGTAGAGTAGGTATCTAACCAGTCTGCAGAATATGGAATATTTTTCCAAGACTCTCTGCAGGAGATCTTGAATTAATTACTATGTTACCATTAATTTAGCTGCAGGAGATTTTGAATTAATTCCTATGTTACCATTAATTTAGCTGCGAGAGATTCTGAATCTGCTACTGAGAGTCCGAGAGTAACTGTCTCTCAAATTAAAATCTCTGCGGGAGAAGAGACACATTCTACAGACTGGGTATCTAATAAGTAATAATCTAGGTACCTAGGGTCAAGCAGGTAAATTGCGGAACATTAACTAACTGCGGCCTTTCAATGTCTCAGAGGCTGGAAAATTGTAAGCCAATTTTTGAGCCAAAATTTTACCAAAATTTTGAGCCAAGCCAATTTGGCTCATTTTTTGAAGATTTCAAGCCAAAATTAACATGGGAACATAGAAATTAATTCAAAATTTAAAGCCAATTAGACATATCTGAGTTTTGACCTTTTGAAATCTAAGGCCAATTAATTGTCTTTAACCGACATACTCTGTAACATGGCGGCCTTTAACAACAGAAACATCATAGCCTCAAAACATGTCAAAAACTTAACCCCAGTCTGCAAAGCATGCACAATCAGTAGTCTCCAGATATTTTATTTTTGGAGTGCCAAAGATTTTCAAATTTCAATCCAAAATGACCAAAAATCCACTAATTATATGTAAAAATAGGAATTAATTAGGAAATTGTCACCAGATAATTCAAGAGACTAATTTCAAGGTCACAACAGTCGCCGGAAAACTTCACAACTTCATGCATCTTTTGCAGACTTGTTGGTGTCCACCTGGTAGGCTGGTTGCCCAGTCTGAAAATAAAGGTGTAGTAATGAGAAAATAGGTTTCTATTTTCTCATATATCCTACTGAAGGTAGATATTGTAGAAAGTATTCGGCAGAATAATACACCTCGATTTTTTCGGCTAATACAGTGCCTGCATTGTTATATTTCTATTATGAAAATAACAAGTACATCACCATGTGCATACTGCATTATTTGGCAGTGGATAATCAATTGGATTGATTATTTCTTGTGCGAGATTTAATTACACTCACGGATAATACTGCAGTGCGGTCAGATTAAGCTGTGTTTGGAATGACAGAGAGGCGTCAGTCAGGATTGAGATTTCGTATGTGGCGGTTGTGTCAATTTGCTCCGTGCGTCTCACGCTATCTTTGATTGGTAACAGTGTGTAATAAAGTAACAATTCGTTACTTGCCTGAAGGTAGGTAGTGTAAGTACCTTTTTAGTACCCAATCTGCAGAATATGGGACATTTTTATCATTTTCTGTGCAAACAATCCTTAATTTCTTCCTATATTTACATATATTTTACTGACAAAAGAAGCCAAATTAGAGGATTTCTTGGAGAACACTTTACCAGTTCCTACAGTCTGCCAGTCTGTATTTGGTGCACAAAAACCCACTGACTTTTTCAAAAAGCTGAAAAAATCAACCATAAACTTCCAGTAATTTGGCTGATCCACCAACATTTTCCCAATTTATCCACCGAAAATTAATGGTAACGTAGGAATAAATAGCTAAAAATCCACTGACTTTGCCAGAATATTATATTCAAAGGGCCCATGGGAGCAGGATTAAGGCACACACTGAATTGCGGAAACGAGTAATTCAAGTAATTAAGTTTGGCTGAATTGCGGAAACGAGTAATTCGAGTAATTCTTTGAATGTTAATGAATTTTAACTGTTGATACGTTAAGATGTGATAATTAATGGGAGGATACTATATTAAAAACAATAAAACAATTTATGCAAATTATATATACCTATACCTAGTTTTATCGAATTACTCGATTTCTGCAATTTCCTCTGATAGAGCAAAGTAATTCGAGTAAACCGAGTAATTGATGTTTCTTCAATTGTTAATTGATTTTAACTGTTGATAATTTATTAAAATGATAGAAAACAGTTATGAGACTATTTTAATAACTTCAAACAACAAAATATATGCAAAATATATATAGTTTTATCGAATTACTCGATTTCCGCAATTTCCTCTGATAGAGCAAAGTAATTCGAGTAAACTGAGTAATTGAAGTTTTTTCAATTTTTAATTGATTTTAACTGTCGAAACTTTATTAAAATGATTGTAAACAGTTATGAGACTATTATAGTAACATTAAACAACGAAATATATGCAAAATATATATAGTTCTATCGAATTACTCGATTTCCGCAATTTCCTATGATAGAGCAAAGTAATTCGAGTAAACTGAGTAATTGATGTTTTTTCAATTGTTAATTGATTTTAACTGTTGATACTTTATTAAAATGATAGTAAACAGTTATGAGACTATTTTAATAACTTTTTATAGTACAATGTGTTAAAGTTACATTTAAAACGTTTTATATTTATGTAAGTTGCATCTCACATTTTACTTTGCTCTATCAGAGGAAATTGTGGAAATAGAGTAATTCGATAAAACTAAATATATTTTGCATATATTTTGTTGTTTGAAGTTATTAAAATAGTCTCATAACTGTTTTCTATCATTTTAATAAACTATCAACAGTTAAAATCAATTAACAATTGAAAAAAACATCAATTACTCAGTTTACTCGAATTAATTTGCTATATCAGAGGAAATTGAGGAAATTGAGTAATTCGATAAAACTTCAAAGATTTCAAATATTTATTTCAAACTGCTCCCATACATTAGATACGAGTACTGGGAGAAATACTCGCATCAAATACCTTAATATTAAAATATACATATATATATAAATGAGCTGTAAGGCCCAATAAGCCTGATTGCTTCTAGGGCAAAACTATATATATTTTGCATACATTTTGTTTTTATCGTTATTAATATAGTATCCTATCATTAATTATCACATCTTAACGTATCAACAGTTAAAAGACATTAACAATTAACGAATTACTCGGTTTACTCGAATTACTCGTTTCCGCAATTCATCCAATTTTAATTACTCGGTTTACTCAAATTACTCGTTTCCGCAATTCAGTGTGTGCCCAGGATTAATACACAAATCCTTCTGTACTTTTCAGACTGGGCTGACTGGCTGGTCACTAAAGGGCCTAGGGACCAAGTAAAAAAGCATGTCCAAACTCACCATTTTAATGGCGAGTTTTGTGACAGTTATTTTGAGCCCTTCAATTGCAAATGGCGAGTTTTATCTATTTTTCTCCTATGCTACAATGTTATTTTGGAGAGAATTAATAATAATTTGATCAATTTGGAGAGAATTTGTTGAAATTTGGAGAGAGCTGGAGAGGCAAATGGTGAGTTTATGAGACATACTATTTTACTTGGCCTAGGGATAAATTAGTAAATTTAAATTATAGCATGCACATTGCACTGCACTTCTTTTGATAGCTATCCAGTGATTCCAGTCTGGAAAAATAGGTGCTTTCTGATGAACTAATTACTCTGTTGGAGTTTTACAGACTTCAAAAATTAATGGAAAATTGCTAAAAATTGTATAATCCGCAGCATCTAGCATATAGAGTTTATCTGTTAGCCTAAGCAGTTTTCCAGACTGGATAGCTAGCTATGACCATTTTAATGGATTTCGGTTCAGAATGTTTTAGAGACTCTCTTGAGAGGACCGCAATAAAAAATTAGAGGGCCGCAATTTAGTGACCCAGTCTGCAGAATATGGGACATTTTTAACATTTTCTTTGCGAACAATCCTTAATTTCCTCCTATGTTTACATGTATTTAACTGACAACAAAAGCTAAAATAGAGGATTTCTTGGAGAACAGTTTACCAGTTCCTGAAGTCTGGCAAATTACCTGCTTGAACTTTGAAAAGTTGACCCTAGGTACCTAACTAATAACTTATAATTAGACAGCTAGAGTAGATGGTCCTCCATGATAATCGACACTCAACACCAATAGGTACTTAATAACTGTAGATAACTGAATAAGATAACTGGTTAGAACTTAGAAGGACTATTAGCTATCAATTTTATCTTTACATAGGTAGCACAAATTATAAAAAAAATAATAAATCTGAGGATTTCAATTTGGACCAAGAATTTTCTGATTAAAATAACAACTAACTACAGCTAGGTATCTGGGACAAATATTTACAGGTCTAGGCAAGTAAGTTAGGTATACAAAATAAAGAAAAGAATCAATACAAATGGCATAGGTACCTAATTATATAAATAATATCCACCTAGCTATGTTAATTTAAAATCAAAATAAACATTGGATATCACTTCAGGTATATTTATAAATTCCTTGAAGAAATTAATGTAGGTATTTATGAAAATAGGTTCGCGCGAATATTCTGTCACTTATTGCGTATTTTTGTGAGTGCCTTGTAACTTTTAAACTACTCAATACCAAATGAGATTCCAAACCTTTTTAACAGTGGCCAAGTACTAACAATAATAAATAACCAACGGAAATTACTAATTAGTTTTTTTTCTAAAATTTGAGTCATTGAATAGATTGATCGAATTTACAAAATTACAGAACTGGACACAAGGCACAACGCAAACTTTTGTTTAGTTGAAATTTAGATAAGTGAAAGTTAAACTACCTAAGGATTAATCAAGTACAGTATCTACTCGTAGGTACTACTTCTCAATCAACTATAAATTAAAAATACACCTATCAATTAACAGATAAACTCTTGAGTATGAAAAGCCATTTAATTGACAAACAATGTTGCAAACACTTTCGTTTCTAATTGCCTATAATTAGAATTTAGTACTAATCGAAGACTTAGCACTTCCTTTGATACCTACTCTTGAAATAACGAAATATTGGACAATTCCCTATTTTTAATCATAAGAAAAAACTGTATAATTTGACAATTTAAACCGGTAATTAAAATTGGTATTCATGATACCTGCAGGTATCATAAAAACCAACTAAAATAACGAGTCAAAATGTTAATCCATACTATAATAAGAGCCGCGTCCGTCTGTCTGTCCGTCCGTCCGTGTGTCACACTTTTTATTAAGAAATTCATATTAAAAGGAAAAACAAATCATTTGTGGCAGTGTCATGACTACGGGCTACAATAATAATTATTGGCACTAATTATTTTAAAAAATTACATTATGACTTTTGAGATTTTTTTTGTTTAATCAGAATATATGTATCCATAATACATAATTTCATTCGAATAAAATTTAGATTCAATAACAGGTACTGTACTAGTTTATTATTAGGGTTGTGACTTTGCATATCTTGCATATTGGTGAAAAAAATGCATATGCATATAAAAAAAACATGCAAATCTTGAAATGCACATGCAAATCTTGAAATGCATATGCAAATAGAAATTCCATGTGCAAATATAAAATGCATATGCATTTTTTATTTTGTAAATGCATTTTCTATTTGCACATGGAATTTCTATTTAATATAGAGTAAGAATCGAATCACCGACCGAACCGATATTTCGACCAAATTGTGTTTAACTTTAAAATTATAATTATATACTCAGAATTAGTGATGAAGTGAATTGTAATCTTATTTGCTGGTTATTTACGAACATTTTGATCTATTCAGCGAGGTGAACGCATCATCAGAACTTTAAAAATATAGAATTATGTTTATCATTTGATGAAACGTGAGAAAATGAACCCATTGACTGCTTATTAAGTCAATTGGTCGAAGCCAATCTTACTCCGTTATCGTTTGCCGACCGCAATTCTGATTGTTTATATTAGTTAACAATGAGTGTTACCAGAAGTTGGTTTCTTTATTAGGTGATAAAAATGTTAGTAAAATATTTTTTTTAAATGGTCGGTAAATCGTTTCCCTACCTTTGCAAATCGAATCATCGACCAACTGGTCGGAAATTTGTGATCGAGAGTCATAATGTCGACCAAGCTAATTCGCTTTGTCGACCAATACAAAAAAGTAAATTTACAATAATTATACAAATAGATTAATCATAATAATAATGTCAAAATTGAAATAATAAATCACACACACTAAAAATGTTTTGTTAGAAGAAATATCAGAATAATTAATAAAAACACTCATTGTGAGATTTTAATTATGAAATTCCTAAAACATCACAAGTTGACAGGTTGATGTTTTTATTGATATAGAAGTTGGTACGAATTTTTATTAATATTAGTGTGTTGAAACTTTTTCTTATATAAGGTAAAGTATAAATATAGAAACTAATAACATAATCTATTAATCATATCCTACCTAAAGCTCTTCTCCAGTCTCCGAGAAATGTGAGTTTGTTTCTAAATGTTGAAAATATTACTCTGATAATCGCACATTTTATATTGTACATATATACTTTTTATATGATTTAAAAGTTTTTAATATTTTTTATTGAAGTACGAAGTACTAATATGATGCTATATAAAAAATATTGTACGCTTTATTTTATTTTATTTTCGATTAGAAATTTAAAGAAAGTCGCATGTATAATTGTATATGTTCGGTGCTCGTCACTCAAGTACTTTTGTTATGCGCCATCAGCCGATCTGATCATCGATCGATGGTTGTTCTAATGATGGATCCATAGATGGCACAGCGCGATCGATCGATAGTGTAGATCTTCCATTTTAACAATTTGCAATCTTTCAAAATATGATAAATATGTGTATTACATCTTGTTAGAAAATGTGAAAAATTGCACCATATGACCAGAAGGCAAAGAAAATTGTGTACAATATTTTTCTTTTGACTTGTACTTAAGGAATTGGAACGTATATTATATCTTATTGATTATATAAAATTAAATCCTTATATAAGTATCGAGTAATCGGTACTCTTAGGTTTACAATAGTTTCAGTGATAATTTGATGAGTTTCCTCAATTCTCATGACTTTGTAAGTTCGACTCTTAACTGTGCCTCATTTAAAAAAATCGTGTTACAATTCGTACTTGTTTAATAGTTTTTTGTTATATCACAGAATGATAGAAATTAGAAACTGAGTGTCTCAAGTTTCATTATCATATTGATAATTCAGAGTAAATACCTTACCCTTACTTCAACCATATCTTGTTAATTTCATGGTAGATAGAAATTATAAGTATTACATTTTCACCATTAGAATTATTTTGTTGATACCATTTAGTATATCTAAATTTATAAAAAGTGTTTATTAAAATAAATTGATTAATGATATTCAAATGATAAACTTCTACTTATATAAATGATAAACATCAGGTGAATGAATAAGAGCTAGATTTTTATTCTACTTCAGAAATTTAAATATTATAGATTAGGTTATAAAGAGGTGGAAACTTGGTTGCACTCTGCTTCTTAATATTCCAGATATTTATCAGGGAGAAAATTTAAAAAAGTTCTACAGAGCATAGAAATAATGAAAATATATCTTGCGTTCATAGATTCAACATTCTCAGTAATTCCAGCAACAATAGAGCAAATTGAGGCGTGAGGCAGGTCAATCTCAAAAGTGATCACTAGCCTACTAGGGTTGTGACAATATTCTTTATGAAATAGGCTTTTATGCTTTAAGTTTGTTATATATGCTTTTATGCTTTATATATATGTTTTTTTATGCCTTAAAATATTCTTCTATGCTTAAAATAAGCCTTTTATGCTTAAAATATGCTTTTTATGCGTTCAGGTTAGCTTTATATGTTCTAATTTCTTTGAAATAAGGCCAATTGTAATTGGGAGTTTTCATTGATGGTATATTTCGTTAATTAAACCAAAAACAAAATAAAAATAACTAATTTAATATCTTGATTTTTACATTTTTGTTTGGTGTAAATAAATGAAATATATAATACTATATAATATAGAATAGTTACACCTCTTTTTAATTTCTATAGAAATTTCTAATCGAAGAAAACGTTGAGGAAAAGGTTAACAAGATCAAATTACTGAAAAACAATTTAACAATAAGTCAAGTGTTGGTTTTAAATTGTAATAATTCTGGATATAATCAATGTTTGACTAGATACTAGGTAAACTAATAAAATATTTGTTAGGTACACCATATTATTTAAGAGGCCGTTGTAGGAGTTGCATGGCCAGAAGAAAAGATAATTTTGATTTTTTTTTAGTGGGTGACCGTTTAAAGATCGTGCGCTGTACGAGCTTTACCTGTATAAAAAATACTTCATATTTATGACTTGTTAATGTACTTGGAAGCAGACTTTATAAGAAGTGTTTCAATATATAAAAATTGTCAATTTAAAGATATTAACTTTATTCTACATCTCAGTGTTTTAATATTTTTACAATTAATAAAAAAAAATATTTGGTGAAAAATACATGGACTTCTTAGTAGGTAACAGCCTATTTCGAGAAATAGATGGAAATCTAGAATGTCTACTTAACTGAAATACGTATAATGTTTTTATTTATTAATTATTATTTGCTGCATATATTTTGCATATGCATTTTATAAATGCATATTCGTTTTATAAAATGCATATGCGTTTTATAAATTGCATATGCATTTTTATGAACCGCAATTTTCAAGCGAATATGCACTAAATTTTTATGTGCATACACTGCACAATATGCAGTGCATATTGTCTCAACCCTAGTTATTATAGATAGACGATAGTGTTTTCGTATATATTAAGATCGAAAATATGGAACTTTCTGATATGTGGTAACTTAGGTACCCTGCAGCTGTAAACCATAGTAAACAGAATAGTATAGTACCCCAGTTACATGTATTATTCAAATTTATTCTGGGTAGGCTGTGACGTCATGTATGTAAACAAGAGGTCACGTCATAGTAAACAGAATTGCTGTGGGTCACGTGGAATAGAGAATTAAGATGGCTGCCAACGCAACCGATCTGACTAATGATCTCATTTTTTAATTTTCGTCCGTATGACTATAGAGATTGGATAATAGCATGCGGTAATGTGGAATTAAAAAACGTTATTTAACAAAAGTTGGGTGTGTTGCAGCCATCTTTTGTGTTTGTACTGTACGTACAACCGCACGCACCATTGTTGACATGTGACGTCACAGCCTACCGGGACACGCGTAATATCCCCCTTATAGCTCTGGGGTACTATATATTCTCTGTACTGTGTGTAAACATTGCATTAGTGAATTGATGGCAAATATGTCACGAGTGCAGTATCTATACTCAGAGATGGGCGGGAAAGTACTTCCCAAGTACCAAGTAAAAGTACTAAGTAACAAGTAAGTACTTCAAGTACTACTTGAAGTACTTTCTAAAAATTACTTTGAATAATTACTTAGAAGTACTTTTTACAATTATTTGTTACTTTCCAAGTAAAAAGTACTTTGCAAAGTACATTTTTCCTTTCAGTCAAGAAATTTTAAAAGATTAGTTCTAAAATCTCTACAAAATTAATTCTTTTTCTCATCAAAACAGTATTTACAGCAACTGGATAAAAACTAGAGTTTGAAGAGGTCCAACATTTTGGAAAATTGTGTTTTAAGTAGTAAAATTGAAAACTTTGTCAAACAGTAGAATCGAAAATTAAGACTGTAAGACATTGTATACTTTTATGTGACGGTGAATATTTATATATTCTGACATACAATCATGTATAGAGACTATGAGTTATATTAACCAATTTAAGTACATTGAATATAATTATTTTATGATACCTAGATATCACAACCAATATTTACCAAACACATTGACGAATTATAAGCGTGTGGACGTGTACAGTGAGTCACTGTGATGATGTACTATCAGAGTAAAGAGTCACTGTGATGATGTACTATATCAGAGAAAAGAGTCTTTGTGATGATGTACTATCAGAGAAAAGAGTCACTGTGATGATGTACTATCAGAGAAAAGAGTCATTGTGATGATGTACTATCAGAGAAAAGAGTCATTGTAATGATGTACTATCAGAGAAAAGAGTCACTGTGATGATATACTATCAGAGAAAAGAGTCACTGTGATGATATACTATCAGAGAAAAGAGTCACTGTGATGATATACTATCAGAAAAAGAGTCACTGTGATGATATACTATCAGAGAAAAGAGTCACTGTGATGATGTACTATCAGAGAAAAAAGTCACTGTGATGATGTACTATCAGAGAAAAAAGTCACTGTGATGATGTACTATCAGAGAAAAGAGTCACAGTGATGTTGTACTATCAGAGAAAAGAGTCACTGTGATGATATACTATCAGATAAAAGAGTCACTGTGATGATATACTATCAGAGAAAAGAGTCACTGTGATGATGTACTATATCAGAGAAAAGAGTCATTGTGATGTTGTACTATCAGAGAAAAGAGTCACTGTGATGATATACTATCAGAGAAAAGAGTCACTGTGATGATGTACTATCAGAGAAAAGAGTCACTGTGATGATGTACTATCAGAGAAAAGAGTCACTGTGATGATGTACTATCAGATAAAAGAGTCACTGTGATGATATACTATCAGATAAAAGAGTCACTGTGATGATGTACTATCAGAGAAAAGAGTCACAGTGATGATGTACTATCAGAGAAAAGAGTCACTGTGATGATGTACTATCAGAGAAAAGAGTCACTGTGATGATGTACTATCAGAGAAAAGAGTCACTGTGCTGATGTACTATCAGAGGAAAGAGTCACTGTGATGATGTACTATCAGAGAAAAGAGTCACTGTGATGATGTACTATCAGAGAAAAGAGTCACTGTGATGATGTACTATCAGAGAAAAGAGTCACTGTGATGATGTACTATCAGAGAAAAGAGTCACTGTGATGATGTACTATCAGAGAAAAGAGTCACTGTCATGATGTACTATCAGCGAAAAGAGTCACTGTGATGATGTACTATCAAAGAAAAGAGTCACTGTGATGATGTACTATCAGAGAAAAGAGTCACTGTGATGATGTACTATCAGAGAAAAGAGTCACTGTGATGATGTACTATCAGAGAAAAGAGTCACTGTGATGATGTACTATCAGAGAAAAGAGTCACTGTGATGATGTACTATCAGAGAAAAGAGTCACTGTGATGATGTACTATCAGAGAAAAGAGTCACTGTGATGATGTACTATCAGAGAAAAGAGTCACTGTGATGATGTACTATCAGAGAAAAGAGTCACTGTGATGATGTACTATCAGAGAAAAGAGTCACTGTGATGATGTACTATCAGAGAAAAGAGTCACTGTGATGATGTACTATCAGAGAAAAGATTCACTGTGATGATGTACTATCAGAGAAAAGAGTCACTGTGATGATGTACTATCAGAGAAAAGAGTCACTGTCATGATGTACTATCAGCGAAAAGAGTCACTGTGATGATAAACTATCAGAGAAAAGAGTCACTGTGATGATGTACTATCAGAGAAAAGAGTCACTGTGATGATGTACTATCAGAGAAAAGTCACTGTGATGATGTACTATCAGAGAAAAGAGTCACTGTGATGATGCACTATCAGAGAAAAGAGTCACTGTGATGATGTACTATATCAGAGAAAAGAGTCATTGTGATGTTGTACTATCAGAGAAAAGAGTCACTGTGATGATATACTATCAGAGAAAAGAGTCACTGTGATGATGTACTATCAGAGAAAAAGAGTCACTGTGATGATGTACTATCAGAGAAAAGAGTCACTGTGATGATGTACTATCAGAGAAAAGAGTCACTGTGATGATGCACTATCAGAGAAAAGAGTCACTGTGATGATGTACTATCAGAGAAAAAGAGTCACTGTGATGATGTACTATCAGAGAAAAGAGTCACTGTGATGATTTACTATCAGAGAAAAGAGTCACTGTGATGATGTACTATCAGAGAAAAGAGTCACTGTGATGATGTACTATCAGAGAAAAGAGTCACTGTGATGATGTACTATCAGAGAAAAGAGTCACTGTGATGTTGTACTATCAGAGAAAAGAGTCACTGTGATGATGTACTATCAGAGAAAAGAGTCACTGTGATGTTGTACTATCAGAGAAAAGAGTCACTGTGATGATGTACTATCAGAGAAAAGAGTCACTGTGAAGATGTACTATCAGAGAAAAGAGTCACTGTGATGATGTACTATCAGAGAAAAGAGTCACTGTGATGTTGTACTATCAGAGAAAAGAGTCACTGTGATGTTGTACTATCAGAGAAAAGAGTCACTGTGATGATGTACTATCAGAGAAAAGAGTCACTGTGATGATGTACTATCAGAGAAAAGAGTCACTGTGATGATGTACTATCAGAGAAAAGAGTCACTGTGATGATGTACTATCAGAGAAAAGAGTCTCTGTGATGATGTACTATCAGAGAAAAGAGTCACTGTGATGATGTACTATCAGAGAAAAGAGTCACTGAAAAGATGTACTATAAGAGTTAACAGGATAAATTATTAGTTTTTAAATTGTATAGTAAATGTACTTGGTACTTGATACTTGTACTTTGAAAGTACTTTTTTATTTGAGTACATTGATTTACGAGTATTTGTACTTAGAACTTAAGTACTTTCGATGTACTTTTCGCCCATATCTGTCTATACTAATAATTTCCCTCTTGTGTTTATTTATTTGGTGTCCGCTTTTACACGATCGGTTTTAAACATGAAGAATGTAACTATGATACGCACGGGAATATATTGACTTGACATTTGAATTCCCCTGTTTTTTATTCATTTTTTAAATGTATTTATCTATAAAATAATTGAAACTGTGCAGAAAAATAAATTTTAATTGAATTCATTAAAAGTAACCTAATAACGGGTAAGAAATTGGTACTGATGAGGACCTGTTATTTTTAACGGGAAAGTACACTAGTTTCACATAATATTACATACTAGTGTATTTGCCCGTTAAAAATAACGGGTGTTCAATAGTAATTTATTACCCGTTCTTAGTTTTTTTTAGTGAATTCAAATAAAATTCATTTTTCTGCATAAACCGATACTTTTTTCATAGCTAAAAACATTTAAAATTGAATAAAAACAGGGGAATTTAAATTTCAAGTCAATATATTCCCGTGCGTATCATAGTTACAATCTTCATGTTTAATACCCGTCGTGTAAAAGCGGACACCAAAAAAATAAATAAACACACGAGACAAATTATTAGTATAGATGTCCCTTGATCTTATTTGGGGATTGGTGACTCAGGGGCCACCTACAGCTAATTTGTTTCCTATCACTTTCCCTGATTACGTCAAGTTCTTTCTATTAGTGAATAAAGGAAAATTAGTTTTTTTTTCTAAGTGGAATGAAATAGAGTGCAGTTTTATTTCATTTGTGTTTCTTTTACATCAGATAAAAGTTTTTCAAATTAAAATACCTTTTCTAACCCAATTTATTAGTGACATGTAGCAAACATCTATCAGTAGCTACTAGCCATCATGACTGCATCCCACAGACCCTCTTCTCAATCTCAAGATGAATTATGATCCCCATGCTTGTCGCTCTTTGATACCCATGAAATCAATCTAGGGTAAATCACGAATTATCGGTCAGTTTCACATCTTCGGTCATACAAGAAAGAACGATATTATAATAGTTATTTTATTTTTATTGGTATCCATGATACCTGCAGGTATCATGGATACCGTTCTTTCTTATACTACCGAAGATGTGGAACTGATCGATAATTCGTAATTTACCCTATATGTGATAATAGTCATAATACGTGGTCTATTTTGATGCATCTTATGTTTTTGAAGAAAGTCTCCTTTTGGTACTGAGATCTGAGTAGTTGCCAAGGAAGTTCTTCACCTCCGGAAAAAATGCTTTCTTTGCTTACAGTTTGACTTTATTAAATGAGTTTATAATAAAAACACAAAGTTGACCATTCAATGAAACATAAAGTTAACCTGATTAGCAAAATCAATGTTATATTTGGATTCAGCGCATCAAAATTGTCTAAAATAAGTTTAATGAGTATCGACCACCTTTTTGTTATTGGTTCTTCTTCCAATTTAACATTTCATTCAGAGACTGAATTTCAGTGCTGATGACGAGGCAAAAAAATAAAGTACTTAGAAAATCTTTTTGTCTGTTTTCAAAAATTACATTTTGAAACTTTTCTTTTAGACAATGTATCAGGCTTCTACTTTAACCATCTACATCTCCAATGAAGTTAAACCAAATATAGTAAAACTAAAATAATCAACAACAATCAGCCTATCGGGGAACATTCATAGACTGCGCTCTGGGAGTACATATATGAAAATATTACAAAGCTGTAATATTTTGTGAAATAATACAGGCAAAAGTTTAAAAAAATTTTGGTTATAGAAATAATATTCATACATGTACTTTGGAACTAGAGGCTATATCGCATAAGGAAAATATAATTATTAAGTGAAGGAAACAATAAAGTTAAGGGACCTCGATGTTGAAGTCAGACATGAAAACAGTTCCATGAACAAAACATATACCACTATTATTTATGGATTTTAGTAATCCTTAAATACTTGCATATTATTTTATGTTAAAGGACATCAAAGTAAAGGACGTTATATCTTCAAATGTTTATTGAATCTCTTCCACAGGTTTTAGTACTGGAAACTCTTAAGCTATGAACAATTTGGTCGAAAACACCCAAGGCACAATAATAAGAATTATCCTATTTCTATACTTGTTCCAGTAGAAAGATTGGAAAATAGTTAATATATTTTTGCCTAAATAACAATCTATTTTAGCGTCGAATGTCGACCCTATTAATTTACAATAGATATTCTTTAAATCCTAAAGTGATACTTCTTTATGTTACATTGTCATATAAATCCTCGAAAATTAATTAAGCGAAGGACGTTGAAATGAAAGGAAATACAAGGGACTTTAGGAATCAGTCACACAGGATCTACCACCACTCTGTGACAATCTTAACGAACGAAGAAAAGCTTTTGGAAAAGATAGGAAAATGAAGAGGTGATAGTAAATGAAACCCACGAGTCTACCCCAACACAAAAATCGAAGACCTTTTAGCTCTATAACTGTAAGTAATGTAATAAATTTATAAACGTGGTAAAATGAAAATATTTTCCGAAATAGAAATTCCCCCCACAGTTTCAAGATAGAGTCCCTGGGAGTTAACTTATAGTAACACAAAATTAGACTTACAAATATGAGCTGGACAAAATATCGATTAGACAACTTACTAATTTACGATTTAAAGTAATTGTTCAATGTTAAACTACACATTGTCCATAGTAATTAATTTTGAAGAGCCATGACGAACGGCTAAATAAACATTGGTCTACGCAATACTAAATTAGTTTTCTATATGCCTAGTAGAGAGGCTTTGTGCTCTGAGAAGAAAGATCTTGTGTATAAATTTTCAATGTGTATTATCCTTGAACAAATGGAACAATTTTGAAAGAAATTAAAGGGTAGACATTAGACTTATAACTACTTAACAATAACATCCTGTAAAGATTTTGAATCACATGTAGGTAGCTGACGCTTCTTAGTTAGGTCAATTACATTGAAATAGTTAAGCAAATTTCAGTTCTGGCGTTGTCATTTTGACATAAAATCACAAATGTTGAAGTCAGTTCACTACTTCTCGTAGCATTTTCATTCTGTGACAGAAGAGTTTTTCACGACTAATAACTGCAATGTTAAAATAAAGAAGCTGTAGCTAGACATAAAATATACAATACCATGAGAAACAACCATGAACTAAATTACATAAAACGAACTAAAAATTACTTTTGATTTACACTAAAATAGGTTAGTATTCAAGCTAAAATATGCCAACACGTACCAAATAATGTAAGCCAATTAATGTTACTTTCTTTGAACAAACTTACTGTAGCTATTTTATTTGTGAATTCTGCTAAATCAAGGAAATAAAATAAATTAGACCTAGCAATTACATAACCTTAGAGATATTTTCATAGTATATCTTTCTTTGTACAACACATTACCTCTAATTTTATCACATTTCTAATGCTTTGAGTTTTCATAGATTCCTTACATTTGTAACAGCTATCAGTAAACTGTTCTATAAAAACAAAGAACTAATTCAACTGGCGGATTCACATGGAGCAAATCAGCCATTCCAAATAACAAAAATCAAGTAGCTATTTTCTTTAATATCATTTGCTAAACTATCTATTTTCATTTTTTAATAAATAATGATAATAATAATAATCTATTGATACTTCAATGGAGAAATTCTATTAATTCAAATAAGTCACATTTATACATTAAACAGCACACATTTTACCATTTATCAAATATCTGAATCAATTTCTAAAGTTACAGTATAATAAGTTGACGACAATCTGCATTTTTGGCACAGAGATTCCTGTCGCTAACGATTATTACTTTGATAGCATTCTACTATTTACCATAACAGCATTTTACTATTTACCATATGTGACGATAATGTCAAAATAAAGCTATGATGAGTTGTCACCTCAAAACTCCTCCAGTCCAGAAGAATCAGCAGTGAGAGGCTCAGTGCAGTCAATGGAAGAAGGGAACCTCGTCTCATACCTCTCACTCCTCAGGAACTTCACACTAAGCAGCTGACCGGCAAACCAGGCACCATGCAACAGAGAGTAGATCTTACCAGCTGTGCGCACTGTATCAGTCTTGAGGTACACAATACCTTAGGTGAAAGAAAGTACCAATCAATCAATAGTTATGAGTACGCTTTAAAAAATATCTGTAAGTACTAAGGTCTAGTAAAAACTGGGCGTTTTTGATCGCTCATTCAAAAGGGCGCATCCTAGTATAGACGGGGCGTATTCTAACACGCATTTTGAGTAACCATATATAATTAATGGTAATGCCCAGCAAACAAGAATTTCAACAAAAAACCTGAAACGTGTGTTCGCTGGGCACTCGAAACAAAACACGTGTTTAAGTGTGAACACATCTATTGAAATTCTAGTAACTTGAAATGCGCGTTAGAAAACGCTCCATCTGTACAGGCCCTTAATATAGCTACTGGAAGTGTTTCATTCCACACCTGCTCAACCGACCCAATTTTGAGCTTGCAAAGGACATTGTGGCTGTAGCTAACTATAAATTTCACTAAAATGAACCAAAATAACAATTTTCCTTACCTTCGGAGCTGTTATCATCAACAACAATATGTAGCATTGGCAGACCTTCGCACTTTGATATCAAAGCTTTCTTAACGTAAGAAGCAGACTGTATGTCGGTAGGCAGGTTTCTAATCTTCAAGTACCTAGTTGGTGGATTGACTTTATCTGTGCGACTGAGAGCATTTCCCTGCCAGTCTGAATTGAGTCCATTACCTACTTCAGGACACTCACTGTCATCAACAGTTGGTAGTGATGGATATATAGATGAAGTTTCTTTTCTTCTCTCTGTAGAATCACTTTCTTCCTTTTTCACAGCTTTTTTACCATTCCATCTCCAAATTTCACAATCTTCTCCACCAACAGTTCCTAATTCTTTGACAACTCTGCTCTCGTGCTGTTCAATGAAATCTACAACATCGGCCCACAGTTTCGAAGAGCTAATTCTGTCTTGAATTGTGAAAAGCTGATCCCTAACATGATCCACTGGAACCTCATCAACCGATTGGATAACTTCAATGGCTCTAGTTGCCGTTTCCATCAATTTCTGACGGTAAGCAGCTTTTTTGTGCTGCCATCTCCTGACAATGCTGAGCACAGCATAAAATACCACCAATCCAAGACCACACAAAGCCACAACATAGAGTAACACGTAGACAACATTCATAAATGCGCATGCCAGTTTCAGACGAGGTTTTCTAGTTTTCATACCAATGAGAACTTTAGACGACTCATCATATAAAGGCTCTAATTGAAGACTTGGGTTCACAGTTGCTAGTTTAGCAATGGAGGAAACAGCTGTTGAGATATGGGAATCATTTATATTTGTAAACGACTTTAGTTTCTTAACTAATTCGTCATGAGTAAGATAATTGAGCTTATGAAAGCCACATTGATACTCATCTGATCTGTGGAGAATCTCTTGCGTCAGCTTAGAACCAGCAGGAAGGACTTGCCTGGCAAGCGAAATTTCATCATGGGACAAACAAACACCCAAATTTTCTTTTGGATTCTCAGAACATATGGGAAATTGTAAGTCACCAGCTTGTAACTTCTTACCCAGGATAGAGCTATCTGAATTCACCAACGGGAAATTGGCCGAATCTAGCATTCGTATGTAAGTTACACCAACAAATGCAAGGAAAGATAGGAGCAAAATGAGCAATATTGCTGGAATACCAAAATTCAAGTATTCAGACAAAAGGTTCTTCAGATTTTTCCACTGTCTCCCAATGAATGATGGACGAACATTTGAACCACTAGAGACTTTAGCCTTAGACGAAAACAGATTATTAAATAGTCCATTCGACATAATTGTAGGTTTTCCATTCTTCGTGTAGTAGTCCCTAGTTCGATACTTAGAAGAATTCACGCTTCCATCTACAGCTGAGTCTTCAAAACTAGTGTATTGAACATTGCTCAAATTGTTACTGAAGAGCGAGCCATTATGACTTCTGTTTGCAAGAGATCTGCGAGACCTCAATAATTTACGGGAAGAGTAGGGATCATCGGAATCTGAAGCACTGTCGCAGTTCTCATATTTCTGCTTTCGCAAGCTTGGTTGAGAGGTGAAATTTATGCTGAAAGACAAAGAATTTATTTATATGGATGTTCAAATAGTTAATTCAATAATCATATTAAATTAATATATCATCATTATCATATAAGGAGCATACATTGCACAATAAACTTACGCAGGAAATAATTTACTGCTATTTGGAGTGTTATTCTTTGATGTAATTTTTGCAGAAAGGATTTTGCTCTCACTTCCATTCAACCTTGTCGGCAATGTGATACGAGAAGTTGGAGTGGAAGTTCTGGACGGAGTGAGAGAAGGTCTGCCTTTGGAACCTTTGTTAGTCCTATTTGTGAAGCTAGAGACACTGCTATTACGGAAACTGATTTCTTCATCTTCAGAATCCTGTGGAAAATGTTTTCTTAAAAGTCTCCTCCTCCAAATTATAACTTTTGTTAGAACTAAGGTTACATAAAATATCACAGTTAAAAGAAAAGAAATTGATCAAGTAATCACATTGTAATTTATTAGATAAGAAATATCCACTCAACGTCACTGCCTCAATTTTTAATAGTTTATGTAGAAGGACAAGGGAGGCTTACTAACTTTTTCTCTCATTGTCAAATTTTGAAATGTAATTAGGTACACTTTTATGTAGCTACCTAATGCTTTTTAGGGACCAGGTTAATGGTATTTAAGTAACAATCTATCAGCATTATTAACTATGGTTTTGAATTAGTCAGAAGTATTTTTCTTTTGCTTAGTCTTTATGAGTTTGACTATCAGAATATAGCTACCAAAAGGTTTAACTATGTGTTTAAAAACACATGTCCTATTTATAATCCTACGGTGCTGTATTTTTAATAGTTGTTAATATGCATACTAAACTAATGTATTCCAAAATTCAAGTAAAAATATTGAACAGGAGATATAAATACAAGACATTGACAACTGAGAGAGCAGAGCTGTGACTGGGTGGAGTGCGACCCAATCACAGCTCGCGCATGTGTGTTTACTCCATGAAAACGTGGACTGTTGTGTGCTTAGAGGATAACCAAACTGTATTTCTACATTGCCACGAGGCTACGACAAAAGCCCACACCAACAAAAACAAAATTAGTATTCCTGCAATATAAATAATCCATATATCGCTTGTTTGCGAGAACAGTGTCATAACTTCAAAATAGCTATTTTTCAGGAGAGGTATTTTAGTACTTATAATGTACATACATTTAATGGAATATCGTTAGGACATTTAGCCTCTCTAACGGTATATTTTAAAGTTACAATGATGATTTTTTTACCAAAATAATCAGCAATTTATGATATATATGGATAACTCTAAAATACATGTTTGTGTTTATGACGTTGTTGTTGCAAACAAGCGATATGTAAAGTTGGAACGAAGGAAGATAATCATTTAACAGTTTTTATTCTACGGAATCATTGTAAATTTGTATTATGCCCCAAATTAAGGCTCTGCTATCGTAGAACTTAATTCTAAAACACTTTAATTTATGTACTAAAATTTAGTATGTACTAGAACATTTAGTCAGACGTCAGTTACAACCAGCAGACGTCTTGTTAAGTTGTCATGTAGGATTACTGACCGAAAGTTCAAACATCAGCCTCTGTAGACTTTGCTAGCTATAGTCTTAGTTCTATAGCCAAGTTTTTCGTAATTACTTTATTTGTCTACAATTACGTATGCCCCTTATACATGTGTAATTAGTCGATTAGTATGGTTGTTGATGTCCTGAATACAGATTGTATTCTAATTTTTCATCAAACCGTGGAGCAACAGTTAGCATATAACTGTAAAGTAACTGAAATGTTTTGTAGTTCCTTATTTGTACATTGTAGCTATTTAACTTGTTCCAGGAATCAAGCAATGACAACCAACAATTTATTTATATTTACACGCAGTTTCCATAGTCTAGTGTTTCAAAATTAAGTTCTGCGATAACAGGGCCCTAATTTGGGGCATAATACAACTTTACAATGATTCTGTAGAAAGAAAACTGTAAATTATTATCTTCCTTCGTTCCAAATTTACATATATGGATTATTTATACTGCAGGAATACTAATTTTGTTTTCGTTGGTGTGGGCTTTTGTTGGTGTGGGCTTTTGTCACCCTTTCCATTGCCACACGTCACCACAGTAAAATTAATTTCCTAATTTACATGATTTACGCTAATAGGTAAATAATTTTTAACTTTTAAATACACAATTATGTTTGGTATTTATATAAGAAGAAAGTCAAGAAAGGCAGGTAAATTTAAAGGAATGACATGAAAGATATAAGGTCAATTAAAAACTAAAAAGAATGTGCTTAGAAAACACACGTCAAACTCATTAGGGTTAAGAAGTCATAAGATAGTACGGAACCTGCCTGAATAATTACATACTATAACTATATAAAACTAAATTTGAAATAGGTTGCAGTTCTATATTCACAAACCTTTAGATCTAAAGAATAGAGCAAGAACATTGTTAGAGTGGAGGGGATTTTTAAGCAAATTTTAATTCTGGTAATGAAGAAGGCAAAGTATTATGAAATAAAAAAATAACTATAAAGAGCTGAATAAAATAGAAATAATTAATTTTAAGCAGTTAGCAACCTAGCTTAAACAATAGTTTTCAGTAATGTAGCCTAAGTTTGAAAAAATTAAGTTCTAAGATCCACAAAATATAAATCTAGTTTGCTACCTCCTGTTCTTGTGAAGAATCCATTTCATCTTCTTCAGATTCACAGTTACTCGACTGGAAACTGTTACGAGTGGATCTTTTTGAAGCCTGTAAATAAAGGATTACATTTTAATGAACTTCAAGTTTGCATATTTAGTATTTACACCAGATTACTTATACTATATTAATAACATCCAAGGAATAATTTTAGGATCATATGTCGCTCATGGACGAGTGAGAAGCAAGTTAGATTTTCTACTGGTTACATAACATAGCTACAATATGCAAATTCTTTGTAAATGATTCAACTAGGTATGACTATTATTGAGGTCTGCTATTTTAGGCAGCAGAAATATTTGATTATTTTGATATGTTCAATCATAATTCATAATCAAATTTTTTGAATTTACATTTATTTAAATTATTAAAATAATTATCAATGGATAGCAAATTGAAAGGAAAACTTGCTCAGATTTCTCTAACTATTTTTTGCTATCAAAGATTTATACTCACTGTCAAGCTAACAACTGGTTTCTTATTTCTGGAGTGTCTTGTCAACTTTTTAACAAGAAGAGGACGAGTTGTAGCAGTGATTGGAGTCGAGTCACCGATGGCATCAAGCTCCACTCTGAGCTCTCTATCAGTAAGGTTACTCATTTTGTGATTGTGTCAATAAAACTAAAAAAATAACTAGCTACATGTACAAAAATTTAGAGCTCCTTCAGAGTATATATATTTGATTTAGAGGTAAAATCAAGAAATAAAATCTTTTTTACTGATTGACTATAACAATGAAAATTAAAATAGTATCTGCAACAATCAAGAAATTAAAAGGATTATCATTCTGTAACTGTGAGAAAATAGGTTACTAGCTCTCATATGTCACTATCTCCTACCATATCTGTGGTACATATATGTTAACTAGTTCCTCCTCCCTTCTGCCTTTGGCACCACTATCAACTGTGTTTCCACCTTTCCTCCTGTTTCTCTCTGATCTCTTTATGGTCATCATTCCTCACATATGGAGGGGCTACCATCTCCTGCACCATCAGCTCATTCTCAGTGCTTGCGATATGGTCTCAGACCACAGATCTAGAGGCCCTCTCTCCATTCATTCATTCACTCACTAATATTCCACCTGTTAACTTTCTCCTCACAGTATCTGCTCTCTCTCTCTCTGGGAATTACGCTCCTGATCATAGCTAGATTTATTCCCTCATCAACCCCCACATGACCACTCGTGTGTTGCCAGGTTCCCTTCCGAGTCACTGAGTGTATACAAAGATGGAGGTAGCATAGCAGATGCACAAGTGATGCCAATAATTGGCACCATGAGAGTGTCTAAACCCCAGCATATGGAATATGTAGTGACAATCGAGACGTTTAGTGTATGTGACGTCGTCACAGTAACACTAAAACCAAAATTGTCACTGCTTATCATTCTATCGTCATTGCTATGTATATTTTTCATACTGTGGTCTAAACCAATGGCACCCCTCCCACTCACATCAGTTTAACAGAATGCACAGAAAGGAGAGGATGTGCGTGTGAGACGCACCTCATTTTAAAAACTCTCTAACTCATGACCTTCTCGAAACCCTACTTTTTAGATTTAATAGTTATTTACATGACGAATACAGATAATTTCTATAATGAAAAAGTGTATGATTTGATTACTAACTTTGCTTTGACATTTCACTAAAACATTAATTTTATTACAGTAATAACAAGATGAACAAAGAGAATGTATGCTCAAATCATAATAAATTAACAAAAAATACTATTACACCATGAAAAATATAAGAATTTATAGATGGGTCAAAGCATACACTTTTCAAAAAGAAAGACAATGCTACTGACTATTTTCGACTAATTAATTGCACGAGAGTTTGAGATTAAATTACATTATAAGAAAAAAGATGCAATGGCCCATACACGTATATCCAGAAACTTAGTGTGAAGTCACGAGTTGATCATTCTATTAGATTGAATGCAAATTATAAATATACTTATAGGTAACTCTTGTTGTCATCTGATCAACATGGAGAAAATATATGTATTAATTACCATACAATGGAAGTAAATAATGAATAAAAGTATTTTATGTACAAACACAATCAATATATATGTAAGGGGTTTAACTTACCTATTTTGTTACATAGCTATGTTATATTGTGGGATAATATGTAAACCACCATAAAAATATCTTTCATGAACACAAGTTGCATGGTGGGATTAAATATCTCCCACCTTATAATGCAGCATATTATTTTCATTTACATTCAGTACTATTGAGTTTAATAATATAATGATAAAAACCACCTAAGCAACTTGGTACATTATTATTCTCAAATCTTATGACTCAAAGAATTGAGGTCCGTTTCGAAACCAAAACCTATAGGAAGTTAAATACAAGGGACAGGAAGAGGCAGTCAGAAAGAAAAGTGGCTCTGTGAACAAATTCATCTACCACGATTCGTTGGCCAAGCTCAGGTTGCAGAAAAGCAGTTACTAATTAAAAAGAATGTGGATTGTGAAAGATGTAAGAAGAAAATGAGTAAGTAAATGAAACCTAAATTCCTACCTAGCAAAACCCTTAAGAGGAAAATGAGAAAAGATAGTAAATGAAGCATACAAGCCTACCTTAGCATTATCCTCTAAACCAATAATGATAGTTTAACCTTTTTAATTTACCTTTTAATATAAATATAATAAAATTGAATGAGAAGCCAACTATAAAAAATAATGTTTTCATAAATCTCACCAATTTCGACAATTAGTAAACAATATGTTTTCAGAAATAAAATATGATCACAATTGTCAATATTGGTAAATAATTCGCTATCAAAATTGCGATAGCTTCAAACAGTACAGAACAACATAGCCTCCCTTAACTTTTACTTGAGATTAGCACCACAGTATAAAGATTAGGGGAGTAGCCCAGTTGTGAGTTATTATTTTTCAAGTGGATGGTCGTGACATCAGCAATCTTGAACCAATCAGCGACTCCAAGAGTCACGTGATTGTGAAAAATGTAACTAAACCAAGGGGAGTTCTAGAAACGAACAATGACAAACGCACGTGATAGGAAGGTTATTAAATGTTTCAAGATAGTAAAAAAACAGCAGAAAATAATTCTGTTTTTTTTTACAATTTTAGTTGACATGATTTGTTGTTGTAATCAGCAACTCTAATATGGCTGAATTAACAACCATTATCTCATGAATTGCCATGTCTGGAGACCATTTCTCAAGAATAAAGATGGCAATTCACCAAGATTTTGACTCCATTCAAAACTAAGTTGAGGTCCTCAACTTAGTTTTATTAGGGTTGGGGTTTATTGAGACAATATGCGTTCAAAATTATAGATCTTGAAAATGTTTTAGACTGATTGAATATTCAATTGTTCTACACCAGCTGTATATATAGTATTAGGGACTTTGACAGTCCCTTGACTGACGCGAAGGTGATGACGTGTTCACTAAACGGCTTGCTTAAATATGTTGTCAAAAGTCACTTCAATACTTCCATCTACTAGAACTAACTTGATCATATATGATCACTTGCCCTGTAAAAACCAATATACACCTAATAAACCATTGTTTTTTTAAAAAGTATTTTTTTTGTTATTTAATTTCTAAAAATTGTTTTTTAACAACCCTGACAAGTTGATAACAGAAGAACATTTTCATCAAGCTATGACAGTTAAGACAAAAAAAAGCTAAAAATGAAAAAGGGCCATCATGCAGTAATAACATGAATGATCATAATTCTTCAAGCTGTGAAGAGAAGGAGATTATTTATGAATTATGATGATTCAGAAGATGGATGAGATTTTCCTTAATGATGATGAGGAACCCTCAAATTCAATTAACTACTGTACATTTTGTTAAGAGGAGCATCCCTACTATGGAAAAGCTTGTGCTTGAAAAATTCTATGTAATTGGATAATTTCATTGATCAAAGACCAAATTTAATGTTGGGAAAATTAAATTAATTGACAAGGAAAATAATATAATCATGGTATAATTCCTGGATTAGAAAGTAAATAATAAATTTGTCTGGAGAACAAACCAACCAATTAAAGCTATTCAGTGTACAAGTGATATCTGGAACTTTGAAAGTCCAATAAGACCACAGCATTAGTTGATGGTTTGCATTGAGCCCACAATCTTTACATCAATTTAGTAAAGGATGTTATTAAGAATTCCTTTAAATAATTCAAACGCATCGACATGATATTACTTAATGAGGATTCAGGTTATTCCAAGAATTTTTTTTGTAATAACAAGTGGAATCAAGATACATTAACTTACCAGGTATGCTACGCCTTCATATGAATTTTAAACTCTTCTGCGCATAAACAAAACGCACAGATGTGACCCTGCGATATTATATACACTGTAGTTTATGAGCCTGGCTATACAGCAGGTTGAACAATCATGAGCAAATCCTTATATACAAATAACTATTCACCCGTTGTATAGTATATAGCATGGGTGGCCAAAGCGAGGCTCTGGAGCCGCATGTGGCTCTATAAAAAAGACTGTGGCTTCGAAGCCGCATGCGGCTCCCTTAATTTAAAGTAATAAGTTCAGTAACTATGATACAGTATTTACAATCAAAGCATTTAAACGATATCAAAATAACTCTTCATTTTCTACTTTTGAATTCAGCCCTTAATAATGAACAACGAATTAAATAACTCAAGCAACAAGAGAAAATACCAAGATGGAAACAGAGGATTCAATGCTGATTGGGAAACGGATTTTGGATTCATAGATGTTGGTGGAAAATCCTTATGTGTTATTTGCGAGACAACAATGCAGCATTACAAACGGTCTAATTTAAAACGCAATTTTGAATTGAAACATTCTAATTTTGACTTGGAATAGCCCAAAAAATCATTAAGAAAGGTGAAAATATCAGAATTGAAACAATCAATGTTCAAGGATCAGGAATTATTCTTGCCAGAATTTGTAAAACTTCGCGAAAACACGCACGAGACAAGTTTCATAATTGCAATGAACATTGCTAAATCAAAGCGTCCATATTCTGATGGAGAATTCATAAAGAAAGTTATTTTTGAAGTTATTTCAACATTAGATCCCGCCAATACACAACTGAAGAAACTGATTGGAGGATATTCCTGCTTCACGCCATACAATGGAAAGGCGCATATATATGATAAGTGATACAATTGTTGATCAATTGAAAAATAATATAAAAGACTGCATTTCTTTCAGTTTGTCAATTGACGAATCAACAGATATACAAGACTTACCGCAATTGGCAGTGTAAAAAATTTTTCTTAAAAATAATTAGAAATGAAAAATGTAAAAACTTGTAATCAGTATACGGTACAAATTGAATGATTATAATATTTATATTTGTTGCGGCTCTCATTACTTTTCAATGCGGCTCTAAATTCTCTATATTTTGGCCACCCCTGGTATATAGAGTATGTAAAGTAATATTGAAAGGTCACATCTGTGCGTTTGTACGTTCTTTGTTTATTCGCAGAAAAGTCTAAAACTCGTATCAAGACATTAAGCATATCTTTTTAAGTTAATATCTCTTGAGGATAATCAACATAATGCCGAACTCAGTCAGTTTAGTCAAATAAAAAGAAGACGTATCATTCGATTCTAAAAAGATTGAACAACATACCTTGTTTCTATGTAAAAATAGTTAACCCAGGCCACTGAAGTGTCTTTCACAACAAAACTGTAATGATCTTATTATGAACCTGCACAATACTCTACCTTGAAGTTAACATACCTTGAGTGGAATAGACAATGATTAGTATTTGTGATTTTTAGTTCTCTTAATGTTACGTTGATAAGCTTGTTAATAAATAATATTTAGTAATTATTATTCTTTATATTTACAAAGTAATAAAGGAATGACTGTGATGCAAGTGCCAAATAGTTATAATGTGGGATATAATTTAATAAGGAAATTTCCATTTCTCATTCAAGGTGGACCTCTTTATTGTTAGTTAACTAACTTTTTTCTTCCCATTCTATATTTAATTTCGTCAATATTGATGTTGAATAAATGTCTTTCAACAAACTTCTTTCATTTATCCTCCTCTCATAATACAATAAAGTTAATGTTATTTAAGAACAGTAATGTATATAAAACTTAGAACTGGGTATCAAAATTGTATATTACTATACAATTGTAATTGCAATAACATACCAGGAATATCACTACAACAGCTTCAGGTATGTAGTAATACACCTTTAAACTAATTAAAAATATTTTATTAATTTTGGTGTTATTTCAAAACTGGTCGAGGACCATCCGATTCATAATTGTATTATCACGAGAAAAAGCTTCTCTAGTATACTTATTTTCAGTAAATATAGTTTGCAGGATTTTGGTTGGTAATACTCACTCCACCAGGTACACACTATCCCAATTGAGATCTACCAGTCAGTACCCCATGTATTTGTCTGCAGAGCAAGTAGCTCTTCTCTCTCCCTGGCTGAACTTTGGTCCAACCCCAGGGCGATAGCTAACCACCTTCTTGCCCTGCCTAATTTCGGCCACCTACATAGACCTCCCCCTGAACTGAGAGAAGATGGAGGGGGTTTACTTAGTTCCTAATGGAGTTGGTGCGGCTAGAAACTCTTTGAAACCACTGTGCTAGTGTGTTGGTAACGGACAGAGTTGAGAGACCTTCATAATCTCAATCCACCGCTTATATACTTCCAAGATTCATCCAAGACTAAATCCAAACACAAGATACTGCTGATCTCACTTCTCCAATTCCTATTGGTTCTCAACCCTCCTGTAGGCTGTCCTTAATTCTACCCACAAGTAATAGATAGGAACTGACAAATTCAAACTAACTATTCCTATATTTCTGACTAAACTAATTACTCTCTCACAGAGAAGATGCATCAAACTTGAAATCTGCTGGGAAACAAAAAACCTCAAGAGCTCATTATTTCTAAAAGTAAACCACAGAAAACTTCTGGTCTAGAGAGACCAGCAGGAAGTTAATCACCTTCACCAAATACATTACAAGTAACAGAGCTTGAAAGTCTTATTAACTCTCTTTCTCTGGTGCTATTTTTGGACTTATAAGTATAGTAATCATATGTTTCACATGTGTATTGCACCACATGTGGGTCAATTATTTTTTGAAACAGTTGTAGATTGATTATCATGCAACAAAGATTTTGCTATTTTATTAGTAAATGATACTTTTTACTGATATTGGATGTGTATAATTAGCTATTTTAAATTCATTATCTCGGAAATGAATACAGCAAGGTTTCATGGAAAAAAAGAGGTCTTCAGGAAGAACCTTCTGATGGTGAAGTATCAAGATATGAATCTTCAGGTGATGATTTCGTCCATGAATACAATACTGAATGTGATAGCTCTAATGATGACATATCAGAAAATGATAAAGAAAATGGATCTGAATATTGTGCCGTCACTCTCCATTCAAAATTCAAAAACATAAGAATTCTTCATGCTGAATCAAATAGAGCCCACTCTTGCAATATATCATTGCACAGCCCAGTGAAACGGCACATAATCATGAAATCTGAGAGTAAGTAAGTGCGAGTCAAAGGCAATTAGATTTTACAGGATCAGAAAAAAAATCTTTTAGATGTCCCTACAAGTCAGGATAATCAGACATGGCCTACTGAAATTTACAAATTTATAATTAAAGACAATATACTAAATATCATAAGTAGCATTAAGTAATGCAACAGTCAGCTATGCAGGGTCTGCAAAGTGAATTCATGTCACCAAGCATCTTTGGAGAAGTTTTTGAGGGAAAATATATCTTTTCAACACCTTGGAGTCTAATTCCTAATTAATTCCAATGTTTACAGTTTATGTGTAATTAATCATTTAATGAAGATATTTTGGAGGGAGGAATAAGAAAAATTTAGGAGAATAAGCCAAAATTAGTTGGGCAACAAATCAGAGGACGTTAAAAGGATCGTCCCCCCAAGATTTTCATTTATTTATTGTTAATTGTAAAATTTGATACACATATAAAACATTGAAAGAAGAATATTTTTTGTTAATGGTGAAAATCATCTTATCTTCATAGCAAATGAGTTATGGAAGAAAACGTGTTTTTAAGGTGGGCTAAAGAAATGTATCTCCTCCGTCCATTTTCAACCTACAGCGATTGTAAGGATGCACAAAGACTTGGGCAACGAAATAGAGTCTAATTCATTTCTAAATTCCTACTCTGGAAATAAGAAAAAAAGTTTTTACTCTTTTGGCTCTCCTGAAAAGTAGTCCTTTTTATATTTTTTGGGACTCAAGGTCTATCTTCGTCAATTTTTAACGAAGATTGAATATATAGGTATCCTTGGATGCGCAAAGACTAGGGTAACAAAGTTAGTCAAGTTCATATTTTTTTTTTATTAATCTCAGAGAAGGACTATCAATTGGTTAATTTTGTCAATGCATATAAGTACTTAGCCACCTCTAAAGATTGGTTTATTATGTTTTAATTGAGGGATATTGTTAATTCATAAACGAATTATGCTTAAGGGGACCGTCCCCGAAGAAATCTCAAAATGTTATCTTTTTTTTATTGTGTAAATAGTTGCTTTATAACCTTCTTATAGTGTGTGCAAAATACCAGAGGTATCATATTATCATTATCATATTATCATTATCAAGAATCTACATAATTGCCCGTTAAATACCCCATATGTCCATCAAATTGATGAGGAAAACTAGAATTTATGTCTCTCCAATGGAAGAGACGTATTCATTAAATTTATTGGCAACGGAAATTGGGTCGGTAATCCTATTACCTTCATAATCAGTTAAAGAAATGACTGTCTTGCATTGTTTTGTAGTACCCTTCATCAAATTATTTATCAAGTTCCAAGTGTTTTTCATATCTGATTTGTAATAAAAAAAATTTCTTTCAAAGTAAGATTTCTTTTTATTTCTAATTTCTTTTGTAACTAAGTTTTTATATCTTTTAAGGAGATCGTCCCTGAAGAAATCTCAAAATTTTAACTTTTTTTTATTGTGTAAATAGTTGCTTTATAACCTTCTTATAGTGTGTGCAAAATACCAGAGGTATCGTGTAACTCTAACCCCCCTGGGAAGAGGGAGAAAGGGAAAAGAGGGCTGGGGGGTAGGGAGTCAATATGTACTCTAAAAACCATCTCTAAGCCAATTATAAGTCGCAATAATTAATTATCTCGCTATATCTGGTATCTAACCTACCACTAATAACATGCCCACTAAGGTTTGCGAAGAAATATTCCTCAGTTACCCGCAGACCTTCCCGAGAGTAGTATGCTGCGTGCCAGATTATCAAATTTTGAATGGGAGATTACTCGTTACTTAAGATATCTACAAATCATGTAATTCAAAAGCCAAAGGCTTTTTTTTTGGTAGAAGCTACGGCTTTGCGTTTTTTGCATTCGATTCTCCCCGGAATTCTCTACAAACTCTGGAAGAGTTTCATTCAATTTTTGAATTATTTTTCAAAATATTGAATTTTGCAATTTATATTTTTTCAATTTTTTTGTTTCACTAAAAGTTTCAATAATTTGAAAACCAATTCGAAAAATAAAATAAAAACACTTCCACAGTTTGTAGAGAATCGGATGCAAAAAACCATAATGTCAAAGCTACAAAATTGTAGTATCCATTCATTAATTTACACACTGTTCGAAATTCGAATAGCTCGTTTTCTATGGGTCGAATCGAAAAAATATCAGACACTAAAACATCTTGGAATTCATTTTTATAAGTGTACAAAGTTTCACAACCGTAGCTTCAATAATAAAAAAACTTTTCAAAATCTGGGAACGGTGCCCTTAAGGAATTAATTGAACTAAATAATTGAGGTAGAAAAATCCTTAGGGGAAGATTAAGTTGAAAATAGTAAGAAATGGCCCATTTTAACAGTTTTTGTATTGTTGCCACCTATAAACAATCTTCAAATGCCTTCAAATTACACAAAGGCATAGTTTGTACTTAATAGCGACATTTAGTCATTAATTGTAGGTAAGTTTTTCATTAAAAAGTACAAAAAGAATCAAAACTTTTCCCAAAAATATCAAAAACGTAATCAAAATACGTTTTCCCAAAAATATCAAAAATGTAATCAAAATACGTTTTCCCAAAAATATCAAAAACTCTATGGTCTATTGCCGCCTGTAAACATCAATATTTTCGCCTGAAATTTATTGTGCTTCAATCCGATGTCATTTCACAACTTTCAACAGATAATTGCATATCAATATCAAAAAAAGTGTTTTTTTTTTGCTCCACCCTAATGCGCCATGCTTCCTCTTTCAAATGAGTTCTAAATCAATAGCCTATGCGTAAAAGTGACGGAGGTGTAAGGAATCAAAGTCTGAAAAATGTCTTTTTCAAGAGGGGGTGACAAAGGTCAGATGATTTTTTTAGGGCCAGAAAAAAAAGGTTAAAAAAAAGGGCCCAAGTGGTTCTAAGAACTGTTTCCAACTACTGAACCTATATTCCTGACTTGCTATAGCTGATGGGGTGTGGGGGGAGGGGTGGAGGTTCAGAAGCCCCCTTGAGTGTAAGAGGTTGCACTGAGGTTACTGTCCTAAGAG